>JAUMHM010087771.1:0-10188 GCA_032362435.1 Melikaiella ostensackeni | reverse complement strand
TATATTTATTTATTAGAGAAGCGACCCGACTCGCGCCACGCTCCATTTGTGACTGTTTAGGAGAAAACTCTCAAGATGGAATTTGAGAATCTTATGGGGCTCTTCTTTGTCTAATCGACGAAACTTTTTAAAACTTGCTGCGTAAATTTGGAAAACCTGTTCTCTATAAAAAGTGAGGATTCTGGGAAATTTATGTTTTACAGCAGGTAAAATACTACAAATAAAATACTCATCCTGAATTCTGTTGTCAACAAAAGAAGTGCCTACTACATTTAAAGAAAATTTAAAAACACTGTGAAATATTTAGTAAATAAGAGCTTCGAAGAAGCTGAAATAGTTTCTAATTGTTTCTTTCAGAAAGGCAACCCGAATCGCGCCAGGGTTCACTTGCGACTATTCACGAGAAAACTCCTGAGATGAAATTGTAGACTCTTTTGGGACTCGTCTTTGTCTAACCGATGAAACTTCTTGAATCTTGCTGCGTAAATATGGAAAACCTGTTCTCTTTAAAAAGTGAGGCTTTTGAAAACACAATTCACTATGAGTATTTTATGTGTAGCATTTTATCTGCTGCAAAACATAAATTTTCCAAAAGCCTCACTTTTTAAAGAGAACGGGTTTATCTTTCAATATTTTTCAGTGTTTTTAAATATTCTTCACGTGTGGTGGGCATTTCTCTATTGACAGCACAATTCACGATGAGTATTTTATTTGCAGTATTTTTCTGCTATAAAACAGAAATTTCTGAATGTTTTTCAGTGTTTTTGAATATTCTTTACGGGTAGTGGGCATTTCTCCTTTTGGAAACACATTTTACGATGAGTTTTTTTTTGTAGCATTTTATCTGCTGCAAAACATTATTTTCGCAAAAGCCTCACTTTTTAAAGAGAACGGGTTTTCCAAATTCACACAGCAATTTTCAAAAAGTTTCGTTGCTTAGACAAAGACAAGTCCTATAAGAGTCTAAATTTTTCTCTTAAGGGTTTTCTCATAAACAGTCGCAAATGAACCATGGCGCAAGTCGAGTTGCTTTTCTGAAAAAAATATTTGAAAATTCTGTCAGCTCCTTTCATGGGCTTATCTTTTAATATTTTTCAGTGTTTTTAAATATTCTTTACGCGTGGTGGGCATTTCTCCTTTTTGCAACACAATTCACGATGAGTATTTCATTTGTAGCATTTTATCTGCTGTTAAACATAGATTTCCCAAAAGCCTCACTTTTTAAAGAGAACAGGTTTTCCAAATTTACACAGCAAGATTTAAGAAGTTTTGTCGGTTAGACAAAGATGAGTCCCTAAACAGTCTAAAATTTCATCTCAAGAGTTCTCTCGTCAACAGTCGCAAGTGAGCCCTGCCGCGAGTCGGGCTGCCTTTCTAAAAGTAACATTTAGAAATTCTGTTAGTTCCTTCGAAGCTCTCATTTTTCAATATTTTTCAATGTTTTTAAATTTTCTTCAAATGTAGTAGGCATTTCTCCTATTAACAACACAATTTACGATGAGTACTTTATTCGTAGTATTTTATCTGATTTGAAAGTTAAATCTCCTAGAAGTCTCACTTTTTAAACAGAACAGGTTTTCTAATTTTACGCAGCACGTTTTAAAAAATTTCGTCATTCAGACAAAGATGAGTCCCATAAGAGTCTCAAATGTCATCACAAGAGTTTTTTCGTAAACAGTCGCAAGTAAACCGTAGCGCGAGTCGGGTCGCTTTTTTAAAAAAATACACTTAAAAATTCTGTCAGCATCTTTCTCGGCTTATTTTTTAATATTTTTCACTGTTTTTAAATATTCATTACGGGTAGTGGGCGTTTCTCCTATTGACAATACAATTCACGATGAGTATTTTATTCGTAGCATTTTATCTGATATAAAAGTTAAATCTCCCGACAGCTTCACTTTTTGAACAGTTTTTCCAAATTTACGCAGCAAGTTTGACAAAGTTTTGTCGTTTAGACAAAGACGAGTCCCATGAAAATCTCAAATTCCGTCACACGAGTTTGCTTGTGAACAGTCGCAAATAAACCGTGGCGCGATTCGGGTCGCTTTTCTCAAAAATATATATATAAAAATTGTGTCAGCTTCTTTCACGTACTCAATTTTCAATATTTTCAGTGTTTTAAAATATTTTCAGTGTTTTTAAATATTCTTTACGCGTAGTGGGCATTTCTCCTATTGACAGCACAATTCACGATGAGTATCTCATTTGTGGTATTTTATCTGCTGTAAAACATAAATTTGCCAAAGGCCTCACTTTTTAAAGAGAACAGGTTTTCCAGATTTATGCAGCAAATTTTAAAAAGTTTCGTCGATAAGACAAAGAAGAGCCCTATAAGTGTCTCAAATTTCATCTCAAGGTTTTTTTTCGTAAACAGTCGCAAATAAACCTTTGGCGAGTCGGGTCGCTTTTCTAAAAAATTACATTTAAAAATTCTGTCAGTTCTTTCACGCATTTATTTTCCAATATTTTTCAGTGCTTTTGAATTTTCTCTACGAGTAGTGGGCATTTCTCCTATTGACAACACAAATCGCGATGATGACTTTATTTGTAATATTTTATCCGCTGTAAAACATAAATTTCCCAAAGGCTTTACTTTTTAATGAGAATAGGTTCTCCAAATTTACGCAGCAAATTTAAAAAAAGTTTCGTCGATTAGACAAAGACGAGCTCCATAAGAGTCTCAAATTTCATCTCAAGAGTTTTCTCGTAAACAGTCGCAAATGAACCGTGGCGCGAGTCGGGTCGCTTTTCTAAAAAAATATATTTGAAAATTCTGTCAGCTTCTTCGACGCGCTCATTTTTCAATATTTTAGTGTTTTTAAATATTCTTTACATGTACACTCAAATCCAGGTTTAGAAACCCCCGGCTTAAAGACCCCTAGAACTGCTGGTCCACCTAGTTTCTCTAGTGCGCGGGGCGAGAGACGGTTTTAAACCAAGCGTGAAACGCCAGCAGCGTATAGATAAAGGCGCAGTGCGCGTGTACTGAGGTTCGAACTAACGTTCGGAGATTGCGTAATATTAGGAAATGGTTCAAACGTCCCTGATTGTTTATGGTTTGGAAAACCCCGATTTAGAAACCGAGGCCATTGAGGGTACCCCCGTCACGGTCTCCAAACCGGGGTTTGAGTGTAGTGGGCATATCTCCTATTGACAACGCAATTCACGATGAGTATTTTATTTTCAGTATTTTATCTGCTATAAAACAGAAATTTCCGAACATTTTTCAGAGTTTTTAAATATTCTTTACGTGTAGTGGGCAATTCTTCTATTGACAATTATGGAAACTTTCGTAAATTTATAGAAATTTTTGAAAATTGATGGGGAGTTTCGAAAATTTGTGAAGACTTTTTAAAAATTTATGGAAAGTTCTCTAAAGTATGGAAGGTTTTGGAAATTTGTAAGTTTCTTTAAAAATTGAATTTTTATATTGAAAATTTAGTGAAGTCCAAGTTTTTATTCACGGTTGAGAATTCTTATCACATTTCTGGAGCAATGAATGGTCTTTTCTCATCTTAGAAACTGCAAGAGACTGGTGCAGGTGACTCCTTTGGTTCTGGCTTAATTTTCATATTTTCCATTGAATGACCGCATTTGGTGAGACTCATGTTATGAATGGACATTCCACTTTACGACGATTTAGCTGCATAGTTTGGACACGATTTGATACTTATGAAATAAAGTCCTCGCATTAAGTTGTAGTTGGGTGTGTACTTTTAACAACGAATAATACAAATAATAATTCGGATTTAGGTTAATAATTGTGCGCGGATTCAGAGGGACTGAAAAGTCAGTTCGGACGGGCCTCGAATTCATTCGGATTGAATGCACGGATTGAAAGGTGGTTTCAGATTCAATCGGATTGAGGGCACGGATTGAAAAGGATTGAATGATGGGTTCAGATTGAAGTTGTTGTTAAGGCCCAGATTGACAAGAATTAGAAACTTCCTGAATGAGTCTCGGATTTATGCGGACTGAGCGCACTGACTAAAGAGGATTGACAGGTGTTTTCGGATTGATTCGTTTTCACATTGTTGTAGGTTTCATATTGAAAAGGATTGGAACTTGCTCGGGATAAGTCTCGGATTCATTCAGATTAGATGAAGGTTGAGAATGAATGATAGTTTGCTTCGGGTTGGTGTGTGATTAATTCGGATTAAATCTGAAGAGGGCCTACACATTCAACAGGATTTAAAAGCATTTAAGGCGGTCAGTCCCTCAAGACCGGAAGAAAAATCGATTTTTTTTTATTCGCTTAATCGGTTGAAAAACGACCTGAAAACGTCCTGTAAATTTTGAAGCTCTGAATTCGAAGTATTTGGAAGATATTGCAGGCAGTGCACGGGAGTACCGACCTTTGGCGAGTTGCGCCGCAAGCGTCGCATGGTGCATTATAACGAATCTCGATTTTCGCAGACTGCGTACACGATTACGCAAAAACTATTAAACCTATTGACCTCATTCAACTTTTATTTTGTAGAGTATTGAAAACTGTTCTATATGAACCATAAATATAAATAACTTGATCAATTTTCGATTTTTTTATAAGCACAAATATTAACAAATTTTACATGAAAAATGAGAGTTTTGGTTCAAACAGTGGTAAATTTGTTTAATGTTTGTTTTTCGTTACGTTTTTTTGGTTCACAAAGAGTAAAAAAGTGAACCAATTGACAAAATAAAAATTAATTCTGTTCCAGTTAAGAATTCCGGACACTATCGTGTACACAGTCCTACTACTTCGGTGGCGAGGCATTCCAGTGCACCATAGTTTACTCTGTCATTTTAAAACATTTTGGTGTCATATTATTTTCGAACATTGTTCAAATATTAATTAACTTATACCTGGAAGATTGATTCAGATAGGGCGCTCAAAAAGTATGTTAGGATGAGCCGCGCATTCATTCGGATTAAAGGTACGGATTGAAAGGTGGATTCGGTATGGGTTCGGATTGATTCGAATTGAAGTGGGTGTTGATGCAAGGATTAAGAAGGATTTACAAGTGAGCCACGGATTCATTCGGATTGAATTTGGAGTTGATACACGGATTGAAGAGGATTGAAAACTTGCTTTGGATCGGTTCGGATACATATTCCGGAATGAGTGGGAATAGTTCGGCATGGTTCGGAATAAATTTCTATTCGAAACTTTTGCCAGAGTAGGCTGAACTAGAATGAGTGGATGGAGAAAAATAGAGAAAAAGCGGAAATTTCGATATTTCTGATATACATCTTTAGAATTTCCTGAAATGTTTAAACATCTCTTAATGTAATAGCCCCTAGATATCCTTCCAATGTTTCCAGGATATGACGAGATATAAATGGTGTATCCCGAGACATTCTGTTGCTATGAGAGATTATATTGAACAACAGATAGGAAAAGATTGACTTGGACAAACTAAGAAGATTAGCCTTAGGGTCAATGCTTACCCAAATAAATTGATAAAATTAACATAGCAGTTATAGGAAGGAACCTCATCACTTCCCCACGCCCACCCCGAAAACAAAAATATGTCCAAAGAAAATTAACCTTTTTTTTCTTTCAAGCAGTTTACATACCCGTGCTCCTCGAAGAATGGCTAATCGAGCTTCTCTTTGCTCCAAGAGGCGTTTTTGTTGAGCAATTTCTCGTTTCTGCCTTGATGCCATGCTTTCTAGTTCGCTTAGCACCAGCTCCGCCCCTCCACCTCCTACTGGTAACTAAAAAAATGCAAGGAAAAAATTATTTAGACATTATTCATCATTTTATAGAAAAAATTTGTTTTAATGAAGTGCCCCTAACCCTATTCGAAAACTGTATCACCGTAACACGTCACATTCCGAAAACAGAATTCCAATCAATCCTAGGTGGATTGCTAATCCGAGGAGTCATCCAGTACAAAATCCAATACTAAATCCAAGTGTATAATTATTAGAGTGGTTCAAAATAAGTGACTGTTTGGAATTTCATGGGCGCCGGCAAATATGTGTAGCCGAACCAAAAAGAGAATATACGTATTTTTTTTAGAGTCATTTTTTAGCACAAGAAAAACAATTGTTTTTCTTATGAAGTTCAACACGTAAACCTAAAACTTTTTTTCAAGTTCAATTTTTCATAAGAAATTATGAACTGATTTATTCAATTTGAGAGTTATTTGTTCTCATAGATTTGAAGATGGATTTTGTCAACTTTTCGTATTCCACAGCATTATACAACAATTGTACAACAAGTAGAATTCTGCGAAAAGCTCAATATTTTCCGACTTATCGCACGCTTTGGTTAAGATTGTATGAAATGCAATTTTTACAGAATATTCTTTAAACTTCTCAGAATAAATTTGGAAAAGAAGAGCTCAAATGGTCAAAAATTTACAATAAATACAGGCGTTTAAAAAATAGGGAAAAACTGATCACTTTACTGTAAGTTCGCCCGTAGATTGATAGATGAAGAATTTATGGCGAGTGCAATAAACCGCCACGTCGAATCCTGTTGGAGACTCAAAACACAAACTTACCCAAAAAAGGGTCTGTAGGTAAACAAGCACAATAAAAACAGTTACCAGTTCGGAACGAAGAGTGAAGTGGCCTCGTAGGTGAATCGCAGGTGAATCCTCAGTGTGGACTCACAGTTTGATCACTTTAACATTACTTCTACACAGGGGTATGACACGATCTATTCTGTATCTTGAAAAATGTGTGCTGTGGTTTGTCCGCAACTGGCACTTCGAGCGTCACTCTACCCGTATTTTTTTTTAATTGAATAATTTATGTTAAAAATTATTTCAAGAAACTTGAATATACTTGAAATTTAATAAAAATTAAAACATTTACTCTGCATTGTACTAGAAAAGTAGCGAGTAGAGTGACGACCGCAGCACCATAATCGTTTTTCCTCTTTCCGCTGCAGGAATGAATTTCAGAATGTCGTGTCATACACCTGCTTTTACAAGAATCTTTGAAACATTTTCTTGAGCAGAAAAATGACTCTACGAAAGAACTAAAAAATACGTATATTTTTTTTCTGGCTAGGCTATACATATTTGCCGTCGCCCATGAAATTGTAAACAGTCATTTATTTTGGACCACTCTAATGATTATATATTTATTTATGAATTCAAGTGTACATACAATACAAGTGTACATGCGGCAGTGCGCTAAAATCCAATTTCAAAGTTAAGTATGTATTTTATGAAGTATTTGTGGGCGTAAACACGTTTCAAGATCTTGGTCAAGATCGCAGTATGTGAAAGGAATACCATGGGGGAAGGGGGGACTGGGCTAATTTTAGGGAAAAAACACTTATCCGATTCGTTGCTTTTCAAGCCTTCATGTGGCTCTTCGCTAGTAGATATATTTCTTACTTCTGTTAATACTACCCAGCACTCACCATGTGGAGGTGGCTGCACATTGAATAAAATATCTACCCTCCCACACCCTCGGAAAAAAACACATAATTAAAGTGGTTTGAAACCGGATTTGGTTTCAAAAACTGGATTGAGCTGCCTTTCCAACAGCCGAGCTCGCATAAAACCATGCGGAGCTTGCATTCCGAAAACACGCTTTGATGCCTTCGTTACCTCTTTTACGCACCTCACCACTGCCTGATTGTGATAAGGCATTTGCAGGTAATATTTAATTTTCTACATAGGCTCAAGATTCTTTTATCAATATTTCGTTCAGTTAAAGGCAATAAAAGCAATCAGAAATGTAAGTAGCACAAAAAAAAAGTTTGGATTTGTGTATTTGAGCCTCATAATGTGAAAAAAAAGTATATTGTGCAGCGTGTTGGAGATATAGGTGATTCCTAACACGATGCATACGATATTTTGTCTACTTCAATTTGGAGGTTTTGTTTCACTTTGTCAACGAGGTACCCGTAGCTCACATCAGACGGCTTTACTATCGAATTCCTTCTGCTCCACGCTAAATTCACTTCTCTCACTTACTTTTCCCACTTGTGGGAGAAATTAAGTTTCTTCCACGGACACGTCATCGATTGAGAAATCGAAAACTTCGTCGTCTGTCGACGAGCCTCCTAAGTCGCATTTTCCGCGCGGGTATTAGACAAAAGATTTTGCTTATTTTTATTAGACAAATTTTTTTTGAAAAATTAATGATTTTCTAACTAGATATTACTATTTTCTTTTACTTCAATCTGAGAATACATATGAGGAACAATTTAAAATAAGTTATAACCAATCTATATCCAAATGTTGAATTATTATCGTTAACATAGAGCACATAACCCAAAATTACATTAGGATCTGTATATCTCTCATATGTGCTATTTTAAGTAAAATTTAATTTATTTTCGACATAATTGAGGTGTATTAATGTGAATAATGTACTACAATGTCCTTCCAAATAGAAAACTGTCCATTTTTGTCAAATGTATGTAACAATGAAAATCGTTTCTCGAGGATTTTTCACGTGTAGTTGGCGTTCTTGCCTATGGAATTTCGTGGTTTGAAGGTGTAATTATTATTCTTGAGGTTCTGTTTTGAAGCGAACGAACGCGCAATTTGAATATTCCAGGACCACTGAAATGACAATAAAATTCAAGCTAAGTATTTTACTTGTTCTATTTCATTTTCTGGCAAACATATATTTCCCAAAGGCTTCAGTTTTTGAGGAGAAGAGGTTTTCTTGAATTTACGCGACGCATCTTAAAAGTCCTTTCAGGGAGACGAAAATGAGCACCTTAAAGGCGTCACATTACACCTCGAGCATCCTAGACTAAACAGTCTTACGGAAATCGTTCTCGAGGACGGTTCGTATTGGGATTTAAAAAATAATTCAGAAAGAAAATCACGTCAATTCCTTCTATGCGCTTATTTTTCAATATTTTTAGTGCTCTTCCAACATTTTCGCGGTTTAAAGGTGTAATTATTATTCTTGGGGTTTTTTTTTTAAAGAGAAGGAACAAGTGCCACGCAATTAAAAAATAATTCAAAAAGAAAATCACGTCAATTTCTTCTACGCGCTTATTTTTCAATATTTTCTAGTGAAAGGTTTTTACAGTGTGCGGAGGGTTCTTTGGAAGTATGGGAATTTTAAAAAAAATATAGGAATTTATGCAAACTTTTTCGAAAGTTATAGAAAGTTACTGAAACTTTTGGAAATTCATGCACTGTTTTGCGGTTCACTTTTTATTCTTGGTTGAGGTTACTTGTCACATTTTAGGAGGATTTAATGTTGTTCTTTCATCTCAAAGACGAAGCTGCAGGAGTCTGGTGCCCTTCTCAGTGTACAACACAAACCGATCACAACTCTTTTGGTTCTGGCTTGGTTTTCATACTTTCCTTTGCATGACCGAAGTTTCGTGAGACTGACGTTATGAATGGACACTCCACCTTATGATGATTTAACTGCTTAATTTGGACATGATGTTATACTTATGGAATAAATTTTTCGCATCAAGTCGTAGTTGGGTTTATACGTTTAAAAATGAATAATACAAATAATAATTGAGCCTTGAATAGGATTGAAACTTCTACTGACGAAAGGCATGTCCTCGGAAAAGTTTTAGGCGATGAATGGAGTTTGAGTGTGTGGAATGCTAGAAGTGTAAATGATCTTAAGGAAAAGGAATTGCGGGATACAATGCGCGTAAGGAAGATAGATATTTTATGTGTACCGGAAACAAAGAAAAAGGGATGTCAAGTAGGAAACATAGAGAACGGACTCGAACTTTGTCCAGGAGTAGATAATGAATCATATGGTACCCAAGGAATCGGTCTGATTATGAAGGAAAGAGCAAAACAACATGTCAAAAAGTATGAATGTGTATCACCTAGATTACTATGGATTAGAATCAAAGTGGGAATCAGAAGGCTATTCATTATAGCGTGCCATGCTCCAGTTGATGGTGACAAGAGGGATGTAATAGAAACCTTCTGAGACTCGTTAAATGATATATTAGGGACTTGCGACCTGGAGAAAGAATAATTTTACTCGGAGATATGAATAGCTGGGTTGGCGTGCAACGCGAAGGTACCGACAGAGTACTGGGCCATTTTGGAGACCCAAAAATGAATGGTAACGGCGATAAATTGATTATCTTATGCTTAGAAAAATGCTTGTTTATTACGAACACTTGGTTCAGACATAAAAAGATCCACATGTATACTTAGTGTAGAGGCGAAAGTCACAGTATGATTGACTTTGTTGTAGCGGATGAGAGACTGAGAGGACTTGTAAGGGATACAA
>JAUMHM010087770.1:0-10188 GCA_032362435.1 Melikaiella ostensackeni | reverse complement strand
TAGCCAAAACTGAACTCTTCTGAATCTTCAACTTTCCAAATCTTCCAAATTAGAGCTTGAGACATTTATCATTCAATAACTTTTCATTCAATCGTTTAATAATGAACAAGATTTAAAATGGAAACCTTCCAATTTCAATATGTTTTATTTTAAGGCCTTCAAAATAAATATCCTGAATCGAAACATTCGAAATGGTAAAGTATTAATTCCACAAACTTTATTCATAGAAATTGAATGTCGCCACATTTATCGTTGGGAAAAACTCCCGGTTTACAATTTTTTTGAAAATTACGGAAGTATATATATTATACATATACATTATTATTATACAAATATTCCAACTTGAAGAATTTTCCATTGTAAATTTTCAAAATTGAACTGCATATTCCAAAACAAAACGTTAAAAATAACATCATTTTAGAATATAAACATTCCAAATTAATGAAGCTTCAATTGTAAATCCTAAAAATATATGAAGTTTAAGAATTTTCAATTATGAATATTGAAAATTGAACTATTGAGAAAAAAAACGTTCAAAATTACATACCTTCAAAATATACATATTGAAAATTTAGTAATTTGAAATTATATATTTTCAAAATTCGAGAGTTTTTAATTGAAATCCTTCAAAATTGTAGAAATTTTAATTTTAATTCTTCAAAATTAAAGCGTATTTCATTTTGAAAATCCACAATTAAAAATTATGCAAGTTTTAAGTTCTATAATTGAAAATTCTTAATTTTTATAAGCTGCATTCAATGTTTTTCCAATTTGTAGATTTAGAATTGTTATCCCATGACTTTTGATCTTCAAATTTCGGAAAATTAAAACATTTTTATTTACACGCTCTTAAAATACAAGAGTTTCCAATTGTAAATCTACAAAATCGAAGTATTCAAAACAAAACAAAAACACTCGAAAATGCATCATTTTTAATTGTACAGTTATACACATTCAACATTAAAGAAGTTTCAATTGCAAACTTCAAGAAAGACCCATTTTAAAAAGATGTTCGAATTTCATGATAATAAACTATAAATATTCAAAATTAAATAAGTCGCCGATTAAAATAAAAATTGTGTGAAAGCCGATGTAGCTATTTCAACATTTGTTTTAATGTTTGGTTATTATTCGATATATTGTATAGTACTGCAAATTTAAGCGTATATTTTAATTTAATAATAAGATAATTAGAATTAGAAACATGCTATAAGCGAGCTTTTTTTGTTTGAAAAGGATAATGTTCAAAAATATTTAATTGGTTTTCATTTCAAACTCCAGAACGCCTTTATCGTTTAAATGTTTCAGATATGTATGAGGTATTGAAATTCCTGCAATAAATATTATACACTTTTTATATCTGAATGAGTAAGAGTTAACTAATGAAATAGTGCAAGTCATTATAATTGATTTTGTAAGTATTTCTACTAATCATTAGTGAAAAAAACTACTGGTTCTCAGTGGGATTGATATTAATTTACTCGCATAGAAAATTTCTATCGGAATCAGTTACAAGTTTACTTTCGCTTTTAATTTCACTTTACTTTATGAATTCGCACTTATTAATTCAGATGTACAGAATATATGATCAAAATTTTGTTTTATTAACTTTCAGTCTCGTGTGAAAATAATAGGTACAAGAAAAAAGAGCATATTTATTTAAGCTTCAAGAAAATCTTCATTTTGTAGACATATATGAATTTTTTAGAATTGCAGGAGTTATTTAGGTGAAGACAAATTACTTTTCATGATTCTTTGATCAATTTTAACATTTTTAACAATTTCAACACTAAATTGATAGAAAGTGAAAAAGTAAAAAACCGATTCAGTCTAAGGCACATCGAATATCGGATTTTCCCACGCACGGGCCGATCGAATCAAAAAACCGATTCAATAACGCATTGAATATCGGTTTTTTGACATTCGATCGATGGGTCGATCGAATCGACAAATACCGATCCGACAAAATGCACACGTCTAGTCTGCATAGATGATAGAACTGGATAGATGTAAAAATGTGTGGAAGTGGAAGGTCGGCTCACGAACTTGCCCTAACTTTTCGAACCGCAAATCAGTGTGCAAAAGGAAATTCAAATTAGGAAATTCCTTCGAAAGATAACGCTTGGTCAGACAACCGACAGATTGACAGGCAGAGAGACAGACCGACAGGCAGACCTTTTCGTAAGAACCATTAAGGGCAATTTTGTAGATCATGTTGAAGAGAGTGATTTTTCTATTGAAGCTTTTATCGTTCTTCGCGTTGTTTAGCTATGAATTTGAATTTTCGAAATCTTATGGCGATTTTCCAAGTTTAAAACAACAACTGTCATTGCTATTGGAAAATGGTCAGCAGTAATTTTGTAAAACTTTTGGAGGCGAATAATTTTGGTTCTCTGTCTTTTTATAGTATCTGGCGCGGTTTCGTGAAAATATTGAATTATCACTTCTCTCAGTGTGATTTTTCATGGCTAAAACCATAAATGTTATCAGTAGAAGGCTGGCTAACGAACTTGACCTGTCTTTTCGGACCGCAAGTCAGTGCACAGAAGGAAATTCAAATTAGAAAATTCCTTCGAAAGTTATCGCATCGTCAGACAACAGACAGATCGACAGCCAGACAGACCGACAAACAGACATTTTCGTAAGAAACATTTTTTCTCACTCAGGGGCTCTCAAAACGTCGAGAATTGACGAAAATTGGATAGATCCAAATTCACATGAATCTGAGACATTCAATCGTAAATGATGAGAATGTAAAAATTCAAATTTTCCCGCCCAACTATAGGTGGTATTGAAAAATAATTCAAGGCAATTTTGTAGACCTTTTTGAGTTGAGTAATTTTGCTGTCGAAGCTTTCAGCGTTTTTCGCCTTGTTTAGCTATAAATTTTAATATTAGACTTTCTTATGTCGTTTTCCACGTTCAAAACAAAAATTATCACTGCTATTGGAAAACGGACACACATAATTTTGTAGAACTCCTAGAGACGAATGATTTTGGTTTCATCTCTATTTATCGTTTCTAGCGCAGTTTCGTGGGAAAGTTAAATTGATACTTTTGTCTGTTTGATTTTTCATGGCTATAGCCATAAATTTTGGCAGTAGAAGGTCGACTAACGAACTTGCCCTGACGTTTCGGATCACAAATCAGTGTGCAAAAGGAAATTCAAATTAGGAAATTCCTTGCAGAGTTATCGCTTCGTCAGACAACAGACAGACTGACAGACGGACAGAATTTTTCGTAAGAACCATTTCTTGTGACTCAGGGGCTCTCAAAACGTCGAAAATTGTCAAAAATTTGATAAGTCCGAATTCACATGAATCTAAGACAATCCATCATAAATGATGAGAATGTAAAAATTCAAATTTTCCCGCCAAACTTTAGGTGCTATTGAAAAATAGTTCAGGACAATTTTGTAGATCATTTGGAGGTAAGTAATTTTTCTGCTAGAGCTTTCATCGTTTTTTGCGTTGTTTAGCTATAAATTGGAATTTTTGAAATTTTATGGCAATTTTCCAAGTTCAAAACAAAAAATATCGCTATTGAAAATGGTCAGCAGTAATTTTGTAGAACTTTTAGAGGCGAATAATTTTGGTTCTTTGTCTATTTATAGTATCTGGCGCGGTTTTGTGGGAATATTGAATTATCACTTCTCTCAGTGTGATTTTTCATGGCTGAAACCATAAATATTAGAAGTGGAAGGCTGGCTAACGAAGTACCTGTTCTCTCGGACCACAAATCAGTGTGCAAACGGAAATTCAAATTAGAAAATTCATTCAAAAGTTATCGCGTCGTCAGCCAACAGACAGACCGACATACAGGCAGACAGACCGACAGACAGATATTTTTATAAGAACCATTTTCTCTGACGCAGGGGCTCTCTAAACGTCGAGTATTGACGGAAACTGGATAAGTCCAAATTCTCATAAATCTCAGACTTTCCATTATAAATGATGAGAATGTAAAAATTCAAATTTTCCCGCCAAACTTTAGGTGCTGCTGAAACATAGCTGGGAGCAATTTTGTAGATCACTTTTAGGTGAGTAATTTTTCTGTTGAAGCTTTAATCGTTTTCCTGCATCGTTTAGCAATAAATTTGAATTTTCGATTTTCATATGACGTTTTCCACGTTTAAAACAAAAACTATCATTACTATTGGAAAATCGTCACACGTAATTTTGGAGAACGTTTAGAGACGAATAATTTTGGTTTCGTCTCTATTTATCGTATCTAGCGCGGTTTCGCGGGAAATTTGAATTATTACTTTTCTCAGTTTAATTTTTCATGGCTAAAATCATAAATATTGGCAGTAGAAGGCTGGTTAAAAACATGCCCTGAGTTTTCGAACCACAAATCAGTGTGCAAAAGGAAATTCAAATTAAGAAATTCCTTCGAAAGTTATCGCGTCGTCAGACAACAGACAGACCGACATACAGACAGACAGACCGACAGACAGATATTTTTGTAAGAACCATTTTTTATGGCGCAGGGGCTCTCAAAACGTCGAGTATGGACGGAAACTGGATAAGTCCAAATTCTCATAAATCTAAGACATTCCATTGTAAATTATGAGAATGTAAAAATTCAAATTTTCCCGCCAAACTTTAGGTGCTACTGAAAAATAGCTGGGAGAAATTTTGTAGATCATTTTTAGGTGAGTAATTTTTCTGTTGAAGTTTCCAAAGTTTTCGCGTTGTTGAGGTATAAATTTGAATTTTCGAATTTGTGATGAAGTTTTCCGCGTTTAAAACAAAAGGTATCATTGCTGTTGGAAAATGGTCACACGTAATTGTGTAGAACTTTTAGAGACGTATAATTTTGGTTTCGTCTCTATTCATCGTATCTAGCGCGGTTTCCCGGGAGAGTTGAAGTATTACTTTTCTCAGTTTGATTTTTCATTGCTAAAACCATAAATATTGGCAGTAGAATTCTGGCTAACGAACATGCACTGACTTTTCGAACCACAAATCAGTGTGCAAGAGGAAATTCAAATTAGAAAATTCCTTCGAAAGTTATCGCGTCGTCAGACAACAGACAGACCGACAGACAGATATTTTTGTAAGAACCATTTTTTCTGACTCAGGGGCTCTCAAAACGTCGAGAATTGACGAAAACTGGATTGGTCCAATTTCACATGAATCTAAGACATTCCATCATGAATGATCAGAATGTAAAAATATAGGTGCTATTGAAAAATATTTGGGGGCAATTTTGTAGATCACTTTGAGGTGAGTAATTTTTCTGTTGAAGGTTTCATCGTTTTTTGCGTTGTTTAGCTATAAATGTGAATTGTCTATTTTCTTATGTCGTTTTCACGTTTAAAACAAAAACTATCATTGCTATTGGAAAATGGTCACACGTAATTTTGGAGAACGTTCAGAGAAAAATAATTTTGATTTGGTCTCTATTATTATATCTAAGGCGGTTTTGTGGGAAAGTTGAATTATTACTTTTCTTAGTTTGATTTTTCATGGCTAAAACCATGAATATTGGCAGTAGAAGGCTGGCTAACGTGCTTGACCCGTCTTTTCGGACCACAAATCAGTGTGCAAAAGGAAATTCAAATTAGGAAATTCCTTCGAAAGTTATCGCGTCGTCATACAACAGACAAACCGACAGACAGATATTTTCGTAAGAACCATTTGTTCTGACTCAGGGGCACTCAAAACGTCGAGAATTGACGAAAACTGGATAGGTCCAAACTCACATGAATCTAATACATTCCGTCATGAATGATGAGAATGTAAAAAACACAGAAAGATATACAAGGATATCAATTTTTTATCTTAAAAAGTGAAGAAATTTAAAATGACAGAGTTTTCTCAGTCCTTTTTCCCATTTAGAAACTGAAAAATACAGAATTTTCTCTGTCCCCTTTTTCAGTTGTTCAGTTATTGATCCCGCTGTATCGAGTACGTTCTGCTGAAGATGTGAAAATAAAAATAATACCTACAAACTGGTCGAGGCCAGTGTGCAAATTATGAAGGATTTCACAGAAAAAATATATATTGTTGTGAAATTTTGGTTTTGTTTAATTCAATTGAAAAAATTAATTATTTTTTATTACAGCTTAAGACGCATGTTAGATACTTCCACGTAGAGCATCTTGGAAACAAGTTCATTGAATTTTCTTTTAATACATGAGTTAATGGAATTTTATTAATGTAGTTGGTTAATATTAAATTTATTCAGTAAAATTGGCTAAAAACCATAAAGAAATAAAAAACAGGTGGTAGGATTAACTAGCTGGCAGCAATTGCTGCCACAAGCGTCTAGTGTAGGATATATAATTCAAGTTTGCCGTTTTACGCAAAAAATAACATAAAAATAAAAGAATTTTAATTATGTAGTCACAAAAAGATAAACCACTGTGTTGCCAATAACTGTCTAATTCTATTATTGAAAAAGACAACTGGAAAGACAGAATTTCAAGGCTGAAGCTTGAACGCAATACTCTTAAGGGCATGTGACACAGTCAAATTCCTACATTACCGGCCTCTTTTTTTCGGTGTACCAAATTTTTTTTGAACCATAGAACTTTTTTTCAAAACAAGGTATCGGACTGAAAGTTTAGAAAATGCATCAGAAGACAATAACTTACGTTTATGTACTTCATTTGAGTCGGAATTTTGCAAAAAATTATTTCCGAAGAAATTAAAACTGGGAGCTAATCGAGAAATTTTTTGAACCATAGAACTTTTTTTATAAGCAAAATATCGGCCTAAAGCTTTGGGGAATGCAAGAGACGACAATGAAGTACGTTTATGTACGCCATTCAAGTATAACTGATGTAAAAAAAAATTCCTGCTAAATGTTGACCGGCGGACCTGTGCGTCAAAGCTTCGAAAATAATTTTTTGCAAAATTCCGACTCAAGTAAAGTGCATAAACGTGGGTTATTGTCTTTTGATGCAATTTCCAAACTTTCAGTCTGATACTTTATTTTGAAAAAAAGTTCTATGGTTAAAAAAAAAATTGATACACCGAAAAAAAGAGGTCGGTAACATAGGAATTTGACTGTGTCACATGCCCTTAAAGGTTTCGGAACCAGGCCCTAACCTCAAAACTAAATTGTCTCATTTTACTCCACAAATACTAGAATAACATCTTTGTCAGATAATTAGGGCCTACTGATGTTTTGAACGAAAGATGTAATTCTAGTATTTATAGAGTGAAATGAGGCAATTCAATTTCGAGGTTAAGCCCTGGCTCCAACGCCCTTAGATACTAAAAGAATTTTTTCACTATATATTATAATAATTTCTCAATTTACTTTGTAAATAATTTATTAACGATAAATATCTGATCTGTTTGTTGTAATAATTTTCATTCAATGGGGAGCAAATTTTATCCAGCATTCACTTTAAAAAATTCCGAGATGATTACAATTTTCATTGTTCCCTGCTTGAAGGACAATTGTTAGTCATCAGACTGGATAAAAATGAAATAAAATCTTTCTTCGACCGTCAGAGTATATGTAAGAAGGTATTATTTAGGTCTTACGATCTTCAAGTAGAATACAAAACGCAACTACTTTGAAGGTTCTTTTATTTATTCGCTAACGTTTCGGCCTAACATTACGAGCCTTCATCAAAGAGCCTGAATAAATATAATAACAAAATAATATATAACATACAATAAACATGCTGTATATTTTGAAAGAATGAAAAGTGGTAATACATAAATGCTTGAATCAAAAATTGTTGAAAGAATAAGACTTTGTACTATTGGAGTCAATATATGTCAAACGATTATGTCATATTCTTTCAAAACTATTATAGTACGACTCCATTGTCAAAAACCAGTTATGTAAAATAACGATTGTAGAAGGAAGCCTCATAAAAATTGAAGAGGCTTTTTTTAATGTGAGACTACATATTTCAATAAAAACGAAAATGTCACTTTATGATGTTTTGGGACAACGACAAACATATGACTAAGCAGAAAAATGAAATACAATAAGGCTGTCTCATATATAAGGATAAAGGCGAAATCTAGAGGAACCACAAATGAGGAAAGCACGCCAGAGCAACTGGATTTGATTTAGTTAAAGATTCTTTGATAATACTTCGATAAATTTTGTTTAAATTAAAGATTTCTGTCTGTAGATTGATAGAAGTATTATGATGCTTGTTTATAAAAATGGATTTAATAATGCATCTTTTGTAAGTACTTTTTTTCTGTAGCCAAAATTTAAGTATTACTGAAATCAAAATCAAAGTAATGGTTTAAATCCCAGCAGTGCTGTGATAAACCTGTATACAAATTACCATCTCTGCAGTCTCTTTTGTGTTCAGCAACTCTGGTTTTTAGTCTCCTGCCTGTTTCATCGATATAAACTCCTTCACAACATTTAAATTTTATAAGATATACATTTCCAGACAAATTTTCGGTATTATCATTATCCTTTTTGTCAAGTAAGGATCTACTAAAATTGTTTTTATTATTAAAATGAACATTTATATTAAATTTTTCAAAGATCTTCTTAACCGTTCAGAAAATCATTGAACATAAGGTGCCGTGACTTTTAGATCTGATTTTCTCCAAATCATGTTATTAAGAACAGTTCTATTAGCTTTTAAAAATTAAAATTTTTTAATTTTCGTTAGATTATAATTTCAAATTAATTTTTCCTCAGCACAGTTCAACGCAAGATCTAATGGAATGTTATGAAACATTGAAACAACGTCCAGTGATACTAAAGAGTTTGTTGAAGGAACTTTTATTTATTCCAAGGCATCTCTCAAATTCCAAATATTTTTAGTAAACGATTCTGTGTTTCCTGAAATAGGTTTAAAACATTAGAGATATATTTTGCTAAATTATGAGAAGGAGATCCAACTGTGGATATAATTAATCTCTATTTTAAACATGGTTTATGAACTTCTAGACGAGCATAAGCTTTAGCTACAAAGCTATTATGTGTTTACAATTCATATGCCATTTGTTCATTTATTAATCTGTTTTTCTCCTATCTACTGACTATATCATTACATTCTTCTCCTACTGTTGTTTTGAGACTAGTTTTTATATTTTTGTAAAGGGTATCGTTGCTAAGCATATTTTCAAGAGTTTTATTGTAATTATCTCTATTCACTACTACTGTTTTGCTGCCTTTATTAGCATTTAATAAAACTAAATTTTTCTTTTTCTTTGAAGTGTTCAACAAATTTAATAGATTTTTCGAGATTCTTAAAATTATTGATTCGATTATGGTTTGAGATCAATTGAGTATCTGTTTTACGAATACTTAATTTCCGATTATCCTGTTTTACATTTTTTGTACAATTTTCAATGCTGGCAACCATACCATTAACAGGTAACTTATTAAGACTAAAAGGAACATCAAACTTTTCACCCAGTGCTATGGATTCAGCTACCTGATTGATTGTTTTCATTTAAATTCCTATTGTGAAATCGAGACATTCAATCTTCATTTTCGCTGAACAGAATAACATTTTTGGAACAAACCTCCTTTATTCTAAATTCAAAATCCACACATCTTGGGAGCTAGTTCTAACTCTTGAAAAAAATTTAAAATTATATTTTCAATCGGTACCGGAAGCCAATTTTCGGAACCTGTGAAATTCTCACCTCAAAGTTATGGGACAATTTACTTAAAATTGGGTAACTTGACAATGCAAAACTTTAACAATTAAAAATGTCATCGGATCTTCCTCCACTGGCCTAAATTCTTTGTCTCGTGTCAATATGTAAATAATGTAGTTGAATATTGATTTTATAAGTTGTGAAAAATTGTCTCTCTTGATAACATCTTAAATTATTGAATTTTATCTGGCCAAAACCCATAACATCAAATTTATATAAATCTTTAACCTTTGGAAAAATGCCCTTCTCATCATTACTACTAAAATCTGCGACAAAATTTGATAAAAAGCAAAGCTGTTTTGTTTCAAATAAATTTTACTTTACATATGAGTATGCTCTAGTTTTAATACAAAAAACATTTTACCGTTGTCAAGAAGATGTTATTTGAGTTGGCATTAGGGCAAATTAGGCATTGAAACTTTGCATCAAAAGCTTGATACAAAGTATCAAGGTTTTTTTAAAATAATAAGCGTTTCGTCCTAGGCTGACTCACCGGACTCATTAGTAAGGCAATGTGAATCAGCCCTTGCCCTAGACACTTGAATTAATTCTTAATCAATTTATAATTTTTATAATTGTA
>JAUMHM010087769.1:0-10189 GCA_032362435.1 Melikaiella ostensackeni | reverse complement strand
CTTTCATCTTACCTCCAAAAAGATGGAACGTTTGAAACAATTTTCATGAATTATCCTAGGCTGTTATTCAATTTTTCATCTAAAACTGTTTAATTGATGATAATTTGAGGGGAACATAAGTTTATAAAACACTAGATGATAAATTTGGAAGATCGTCTATCTAGTTCCATAAGTTAGTAAGCCACACCATTTTCAAAAATAACTTTTTATTGTGTATGAATATTATTGTGTGTGAATATTCTGAAAGCTGATATTTGAATATTTTTGCTGTAAGCTTAAAATCATGGTCCAGGAATTATGGGAACTGCTGCAAAAATGGAAATTACACTAGCTTACAAATGTTCAGTTAATCGTGTCTACATTAAAGGAAAAGTGTTTTCTAGAATAATTTTGGGTCGCTGAAAAAGAAAATGACATTCATTTATTTTTCCAAATAAGCGTTTTCGAGATACATATTTGCATAAAACGTGTTTCGTGGCTCTTCATTCAGTTACTGGCAGAAATCTCGAGAACGGTTGATCCAACTAAGGGATCGTTCAAATATTACGTAACGCATTTTTCTTTTGTTTAAATAAAGAAGAGGATAAAATTGACGTGAAATTAGAAAGGACACAGCGATATAAACAATAGAAAAACGTGTTACGTAATATATGATAATATATGATAATAATATATGGTCCCTAACATGAACTGTATACATACCATTCAAAAGGTATGTTCTTCTTCTTTCCGACGATCTACCGTTTGCATCAATCGGATTGAAATTTATTGGGTTATAGGCGATGAAATTCGAAAAAATGGAACAACTGAAAGTGACTGATTTTCAAACAAGGTCGGAAGATCCACTTTTTTTACTTCCATCGCCTATACCCCAAAAAATTTTAACCCGATGGACACAGACTGTATATAGTCGGAAAGTGGAAGATCATACATTTCGAACGAAACACAGTTTATGTTAATTGGACCGGCCGTTATCAATATTTATGCCAGTAACTGAAAAAACACGTTTTTTGCAAATATTTCGAGAACGCTTTTTTGGAAAAATAAATGAATGTCATTTTCTTTTACAGCGACCCAAAATTAGTCTAAAAGCCCCTATTTTCTCCTGGTACATTTTTCGTGTAAACTAGTGTTATCGATGGTTAGTATTAAGAATTGTTTCTGTTTTCTCCACATAACCCACACGTAATAGAAAAAGTCATACAAATTAATTTTTGACGTATATTTAAAATAAATTAAGTTTTTTGAAATAAAAAAATGACTATTAAGCTTTCTCATGTAAATTTGTTCCTAGAAGACTTTTTATTCAAAATAAATTAGGTTTTTTGAAATCAAAAGAATAATAACTAATAAGCTTTTTCATGTAAATTTGTACCTAGAAGACTTTTCATTTTCTTAAAATATGTATTTTTGTAAAAGAAATGTGTTACGAGTTTCTGAACGCTGAAAAAAAATGAAATTTGTTTTTTGCCTCTCCTTTAAAATTTCATTTTTGCAGCTTACGATCTTATGCTACTATAGATAAACGATATGTTTTTAAATATTGATATGCCATTTTTGGAAATGCCATTCGAATCTCATGTTTGATTAACTGATGAAAATATTGTTTTATTTTCATTTTAGTTTTCCTTGCCAAGAAATATTTAAATGAGTTTGGTTCTTCATGGCAGGTTAGATACGGTGACCGGAGCTGATTTTCGAAATGTAGGGCAACCGAGCCTCAAAAAGAGGACAAAGTAGGACATAGGGCTTGGAAAAAGTGGAAAAAGTAGGATCAAAATATTAGTCCTACATTGTCTATCAACATTAAATATTTCAATGTCATTTTCTGAAATACAACAAATAGTTTTTCTACTTTTCTTACAACGTGATAAGAAAAGAGAGTAAAAATGTCAAAAAGATAAATATAAAAACAATCTTCAATTTTCTAAAGTTTTCAAGGAAAAATTGTATTATTTCCTGTCACTTTGAGAATATTGCAGGAAAGTGCTCTCTAACAAGAGTAGCTCTTTTTCTTTCGCAGGTTTTCCAGTCCTGTTTGTGTTTAAAATTTTTTTTAGCTATCTTTGAAAAATCTGTTAAACACTTTAGCACCTTCTACTGATAAAAATACTTCAGCGAAAAATTCGAAAAAATTAAAGATTGAATAATAGATGAGCAAAAGAATTAAAAAATGCTTATGTTCGAATTTTTTTAAATGTATTTTTCTAAGTATATAAGCTAGCAAGAAATCATTTGAAAAACACAAAAATAACTATCTGAAAAACCTACTTTCTCTGTTTTTGTTTTCTTTGAATTGTACATTTTGTCTAATGTATTTTTATCAGTGGAAAGCTCTCAGATGTCCAAAACCTTTTTAAATCTTAGCTAAAAAAGGATTACAGTGTAGAAGAAACCAAAACTAAAGAATTATTAATTTCGAAAATAACAATATTATGAAGATAACAATTTTCTCAAATACGCAGTTTGCTAGCATGTGAAACCAAGCCATATAATGATCAACTCCAAATCAATTATACTTTATAAAAGGGTGGTAATATGCTACTTTTTTGTATTATTTTCGATAGCCCTATTCTCCTCTTTTCCCGCTCTTTTTCTCCCAGTTCACATAAATGTGAATTGAATTAATAGAACCCAATAAGAAAATCCAACTATTTTCGGTTGAAAAGTCTACAACTATATTTTTGGTTGAGAATTCATCTTTTTTTTATTATTTTGTTGAAAATAAACTTTATTGTTGAAAATTAATATTTGCTGGCTAAAAGTTCAACTGTTTTGCAGAAACTTCGTCTTTGTAGCTTGAAAATTCAACAATTTTTTTTCTTGACCTAAAAAATCTTCTTTGGTAGGAAATTCTACTTTTTTGTTAAAAATTCGTGTTTTTTGTTTGAGAATTCAACATTATTGGTCAAGAATGCAACTGTTTGGTTGAGACTTGATCTTTTTTAGTTACAAATTTAATAATTTTGTTAAAAACTAACTTTTTTTGAAAATTCAACAACTTTGTTGAAAAGTTATCTTTTTTGCTTGAAAATTTATCTTTTTGCGTTAAAAATTTGCCTGTGGCTTCAAAATGCAACTGTTTGGTTAAAAATTAATCTGTTTTAGTTGAGAATTCAACTATTATGTTGAAAGTTCAACTATGTAGTTGAAAGTTGAACTACTTTATCAAAAATTTCTTTTTTTTTGTTAAAGATTCATCTCTTTGGTTGGAAATTTACCTTTCTTGTAAAAAAATTCGTTTTTTAGTTGAAAATAAATTTTTTTAACTGAAAATTTTGACTGCACCATTTTTGGTTAAGGGCTAATCGTTTTTAGTTGAAAGTTCAACTATTTGGTTAAAAACTCATCAATTCTGTTAAAAATGCAATATTTTCACTCTAGATATCAGGAATTGAAGCGATTGAAATTAAATTCAATATAGCACCACATTGATATTAATCAAAAGAATTTAGTCCCCTATTTTTGTGAAACATCTCCTTATTTCCCTCGTTTTTAGAGTATTCTGGCCTGTGAAGCTTCTTATTGATACAGTTGAAAAATAATTTTTTTTGGCTTCTTCTTTTGAGTGGTTGGGATGGGGGGGTCGGCATAAAAAAGGTGTGTAGTCTGAAATTTGAAACATTTTAGGTCCTGTTTAAAACAAAATTAGCAAATAAATTGTTAAGAAATATATTTGAAATAGGTATCATCGAAAAGAATCTCTTTCAAAGAGTCTTGTTTTCTAAAGTCTTGAATTTATGTTTATGATTCTTGAAAAGAGAATCTAAATTCTGTAAAAAAGGGGAAAATTGGGTGGAAATTCTTTATTTTATCTGTTTTAGAGGATTTTTCAAATTTAAGAGGAAAAAAGAGGATTAGGCAAAAAAGGGGACGGACTGTGTTCCCTGAACTATAAAATTTTAAAAAGTGCAATTTACCCTTATTCTTTAACACAAAATTCAGCTTACCATTTGGAGAAAATTTGGAGAAAATAAGGAAAATGCTACTTCGATAAACCCGGACGAAAACCAATAGATAAAAAGGTTTCCCAAAATTAGTATATACAAGTATAATTATCCTCCAAAAACTATACAGCGATAGAAAAAATGAGTACACATTGTAAATTGTTATTAGAGTTGACAAGAGGACAAAAACCATGTTTTTACTTGATCAAATGACATTTTTCTTATTGGTAACGACTTTTGTATTGATGAAAATGGTTCGAAGAGTTAAAACATACACCTATGATAATCCTCCGACCATTCTGTAATAAACAAATTCTTATGCATCGTAAATTGTCATTAATTTGAAATAAGTTACATAAAATCATGATTTTTGACTATTTAAGACTGCTTCGCGTTGCCTTTAAAACCCGAAAAAAAGAATTTTCGATAAAAAAGATAATTTTCAAGACTAGAAGACAAATTGTTCAGAAAGCAGTTGAATTTTCAACAAAAAAGTTATTTTCAACCAAGGAAGATGAATTTTTTACCAAAAAAAATATGACATTCTTACTTATTCGTTCTTTTGAGGTTTATCATCGATGTGCAAACATAAGATATACTTTTTTATCTGTAACTTTTTGTGGGAGATCCGGGTACCAAACTACAACTTTTGGAGCCTTTCTGGATTAAAAAAAAATGTAAAATATTTTTTCGTACCGCCCTAATGTTCACCCTAAGGGTAGAGCACTGAGCCGTCACTGAAGGCTGATCTTTGTGTGTCACACAGAAAGTGCGGTTAGTAGTTAGTAGATTTCTCGAGAGAGTGAAGGTTCTTATGTTCTGCAAAATGTTAATATTATGTCGGAAAAATCGTCTTTACCCAACATGACACAAAATTGTGATATCGGTGTGGGAACTGTGTTGGACGCAGTGTTGTTTCTCGTTGCTAGTAACATCGCACTCAAATCACTCGGAGTGTGCGAAGTTTGCATACCGTATTCAATCGTCCTCACATTTTTCTTCATATCATGCGTAGTATTGTGAGTTCATTTATGTTTCTTACAAAATCAGACTTTCTTGTTTACCTCAAATTAATTTCAAATCATATTGTGTGTCATGTCCCACCTCATAACCCTCCTATTTTACATACATATACAGAATTTTAGTGAAAAATATTACAAAACTATCAATATTGTACGCGCGCTACAGGGCACAGTGGGATGAAATAAGAAAACGAGGTTCAAAATGACTTGTAGAAGGCAATCCTTGACCGATTTTGATTTTTTTTTAAATTCAGCATTAATTTTTGAAAAGATTTATGTAGCCTAGTTTTTTTTTGTTCAAACTTTCATGTTAATGCGAATAGTGAAAAAGTCTATTCTTTCATTTGTTTTGTTTATTTTTGCGAAATTTTTTTTCTATGATCAGCATCGCCGGAATTTATGCACGGGTGTAGTAAGAAGCAAAAAAAAACTATTTTCAGGTCAAGTTAATTGTTATAAGCAAATTATATTAACAAATACTTTACATCATAGATTTATCGTTTGCAAAGTACATTTTTGCGTTAAAATTACTTGCCTTCATCGGAAAATCATACGCGATCATAAAATTTGTCACATGATGTTTCTTATTAATTTTATAAATAATTATATAAACAAATGCCCGGTGCGGACATTTAAAGGCAGGAAGAAATCGTTAATTCTTTTAATGTTCTTTAAATGGATAAAGATCCGAAAAGTACTTACTTCTGATTAATTCGAAACAGCGTATACCCATGTATTTTGACTCGTTGATCCAATATTTAAATATTAATATAATATTAATAATAATAACAATAATAATAGTTTATATATAATAATATAATTTCATTAATTTTTAATAATTAATATATATATATATATATATATATGTATATGTATATGTATATAAATTAATATTAATCTTTCTCAAATCATGTAAAAGAAACAACAATTACTGAATATCACTGGCGACATAATCTAAGCCAAATTAAGAGAAAAAACAATTTCTTTCTGCCTTTAAATATCTACACTTGGCATTTGTTTATAAAATTAACAAAAAATATCGAATGACAATTTTCTATCATCAAACATTATTGACGACATAATCTGAGAGAAATTAAGAGAAAAAAAGATTTCTTTCTGCCTTCAAATGTCCACATTGGGCATTTGCTTATATAATTATTTATAAAATCGAAAAAATATCGAGAGACAAATTTTTATGATCGAGTATTATTTTTCATAAAAAAGCAAATAATTCTAAAGCAAAAATGTACTTTGTAAGCCAAAAGTCTATGATGTAGACTATTTTTTAATTTGATTTGTTTGTGATGATTAACTCGACGAGAACATTTTTTTTGCTTCCAAATACCCTCGTGAAAAAGTAATCCCTTTCAGTAATTGTATAACCATAAAAGTTTGAACAAAAAAAATATCAAAAATCGGGCTACATTAATTTTTTCAAAATTTAATGCTGAATTTAAAAAAAAAAGTCAAAAATCGGGCAAGAATTGCCTTCTAGAAGTTAGTTTGAACCTTGTTTTTTTATTTCTTCTCACCGTCCAGCGTGCACGAAACATTGCATTTGATGATGTACAAATATAAAAACAAATAACTACGATTCCAATTTTTGATTATACAATATGATAACTACAAAAGAAATTATTTGAGAGGTATTCAGTTTGAATAACTATTCAATTTAGAAGATTATCAAATTTCAAAGAAGTCAATTTTGAATGCTTAGTTCTTGCATAGTTTTATTTTGAAGGCAAACATTTTTTATTTTTTATACAGATTAATTCAGAAAGGTGTCTATTTTTTCCCATAATACCCTATGTCCCAATTATTTTTACTTTATTCGGTATCAAAATGAATTCGGTCAAATATGAGTAAATGTCATCCGGTAACATGTCCCTTACCATATTATTTCACATTTATGGCGATATATATTTTGAAGCAAAGCTCAAGATAATATTATCAATAACCGTATGACTTAAGAATTAATTGCGAAATTCGAAAATAAAGTTGATTTTTCGTTTCTAGTTATAATTACAGAGTATTATATATTTTTAAAGTCTCCGAGTATTGATGTCATCCGGTAACAAAACAGTATTTCATTAATTTTTTGATTTAAGATCGTACATCAATTCGATGTCATCCGGTAACACGGGTTTATTATTAGAAGAAGCATATTTTGGAGTGAGTTTTTGGAGAAAATATTAATAAAAACATGAATTTCTTATCTGTAAAATAATTGATTTATATGTTATCCCCAAGTAAATATATACTTTAAAATAATAAATTTTTTGGACAATTTCGTCATATGGTAACACAAAATTTATTTTCACTGAGTGAAGTTAGACTATGAGAAGGCAAAGAATCGATATTCCTCTTATTTTTTAATATGAAAATAATGTTGAATAACCAGAAAGTCGTCTGTTCCATTCACTATATTGAAAATAAAAACAAAAAATGCATATCAATTTACCTATGTTATGGTTCTAAAAGCAGATATGATAATTATTTCGACAAAAAAATATTTTAAATGATTCAAATTAAACATTTGTCATTAAACTGAAAAAAATGAAATTTTGAGAGGGGTCTGCTTCTTCATATCGCTTATTATGATTGTAACTTTCAGTGTGATGAATATGAAGAGAAAAAAAAACGGTTTCACACTGTTCTGAAATACTTTTTCTTCGAAAAAGCATAAAATTGAATGAATCCAACTTTTTGATTTTGATTCTTAAAGTGAAATAGTTAAATTAAATATGCATCAGTATAAAATTATTAATTTTGAATGCTGCATTCCGACATTAATTTTGAATGTTCAAATCCGCCATTTTTAATTTTGTATTGTGCCGCAAATTTAAAAAGTTATTTCAGTTTCGTAGATTTGAAATTTAACCTTTCAATTTTGAACATATCTATTTAAAAAATATTCATCCTAAACCGTTCCTATGCTGTGTGTACAATTTTTAAAGTTTCATTTTGAATCTGCTCAATTTTCATTGCCCTAAATATAAAACTCATAATTTCTGAAAAAGAAATGAAAATTTGTAATATTTGCACCTTGAAAGCTGTTCATTTGAAATTTTAAAGGCTATAAATTTGATATTGTACAATTTTTGAGCACTTCAAGTTAAAAAAATTCTAATTTTAAACGCGCTCAATTTTTAAATGATTCAACTTTCAAGTTGCAAAATTGATGAGTTTTCAATTTTAAGTGCTTAGTAATAAAATTATTTATATTGATAAGCATAAGAATGAAAATTTCTCCATTCTTATATCTTCCAAGTTTTTGAAAATATCCAATTTCTAATAAACCTCATTTACATACTGTTTAATATCGAAGGTTTTGAATAGGGATTAATTAAATTATTTGAAGTTTTTAATATAATATGGTTTAATTTTAAACCTTTTAATTTGTATCCTACTGGGACGCCTTCATTCACTCTCAAATACCACCCCCTAATCAATGTGCAATATATTTTTATTGACTTTCAAAATAATTTTGTATTGTCCTTATGACAAAATATTATAGGGAATTCAGTATAGGCCTATAATGATTTTCCCATTACGGATTTCCTATAACTTTCTCGCGATTATAGGAAAATATTATAGGAATTTATTATAGGAAAATTATTACAGAAAAATCAGTGGAGAAATAGATAATATTAAAAATATTGAAAGAATTATTGCAGAAAGTAGAGAATCTGTAAATAAATAATTTATTTTGGACCACTCATATGAAAGTACATAAAAATTGTGATATTTATGAGAAATAATTACATTTCGAAGAGTTCTCTTCAACAAAGCTATAATGAAAGTCAAATACTATTAGTATTTTTTTATACATATTATGTATCTTAAAAGATAATGAAAATATATCACACATTGATGAGTGATGATCCAGGAAAAAAATGGTCGAAAAAAAGTTTATGAACTTAAATATACTCGTATGTATTGCAAAAATCTCATTTCACTACTTAGGGTCCTGAAAGATGGTTTTTAGGGTACCTTTAATCAAATTATGAAAATCATGAAAAGCCGCGATTATAGACAATTACCATATTGTACTAAAATAAATTCAAAACAATAAAATTTTGGATATTTCAGGTTAAAATTAATATTTAACTAATCTTATTTTAGTTGCTTCTAATTGATAATTTTTTTGTGTATGAAATATAATTATTTTCAAGAGGTAAA
Organism: Melikaiella ostensackeni; assembly: GCA_032362435.1. Classification (NCBI taxonomy): domain Eukaryota; kingdom Metazoa; phylum Arthropoda; class Insecta; order Hymenoptera; family Cynipidae; genus Melikaiella; species Melikaiella ostensackeni. Next base: position 1,038 of record JAUMHM010087769.1, on the reverse strand, counting down.
ATTTTAAAAGATTCAAGAATGAAACCAAACTATTTTCAATGCTTCGATACATGCTTTCAATTCGAAATTGTTTAATATTAAACGATTCCTGTTTGAAATAATTTTAAAAACAAGAATGAAAAAACAAGAGCATTTCTTCGAACCAACTTCATGCTGCGAACGGAACGTATTAGCTGCGAATGCTTGTAGATTAGTATTAGTAATAACGTTCTTTTTTTTATATCCTTGAAACATTTTGATCGATTTTGAATAATTTATGAATTTATTATTCGTGTGGGGCGCGGGTTAACAGCTCCGGAATTTTTGCAAATAAATAGGAAATAAATTGAGAAATCAAATTGTAAAGAATTTTCATAATTTTTGGCTCTAGACTTTCACTTTGTGCGAAACGACACAAGAATTAGAAAGGATGTTTCATAACTGCAATTTTTAACGCTTCAAATTTTCTGCCAGTTTTTTAGTAATGAAAAAATATGATTTAAGATAAGTGTTTTGGTAATGAGCACTGCACGAATATTTTTATTACATTGTCTCAATAATTAGTGTTTCGAACTCAAATTGTTATTTTAACAAACTGACACGCCTACTCTGCACCAAGTTTCACTCAAAAGAGCAGGCTGAAGTTTGTACCATAGAAATTAAGTTTTGGGGTTGCCTCCTGCGTATTTTTACCGAATATGAAAAAAATCGTCAGGCTTCTTTTAAGAGAACTCGATACTTGTTTTTGAATCAGTTTATGTGATTTTTCCCGAAAAGAACAAGTAATAAGTAATGTTTTCTCTGATAAAAACCTTTCATTTTGCGTCAAAAAAAGTTCCTGTGTGATTAAATATACACATCTCTACAAAAAAAATTTTTTTTGTGTTGCCCTGGATATCTTTGCAAATTTTTATGTTTTCAAGTGCCCAAATTGCGAATATATTTATGAAAGTACTGAATGTGCTCTTGTTTTTATGATTTTTACATATCTTATATTTTGAACAATTATCGGCTTGTTAGTAATAAAATTTATTTTTCCCAGTCATGATTATGCTTCTG
>JAUMHM010087767.1:0-10189 GCA_032362435.1 Melikaiella ostensackeni | reverse complement strand
GAAAGAGAATTTTTTTTCAAACAGCCACCATATATATATATATAGCTCTATATTATTATAATTGTAGTGAAAATTATGCATGAAAACACAAGTAACTTACCTATATATATGAAAGATATTGTTTGAAAAGAGACAAAAGCCTAATAGTTCTGAAATGTTTCATAAAAATATTCTTTTTGTCAAACGATAGAAATATATATATATATATATATATATATATATAGTTGCAAACATTATCGCTGAGTAAACGACAATATCGCATGCTCTAAAAGCAAGTTTTCGTTTATAGCATCTAATTTCAGTAATATAAAGTTACGTAATACGAAAGCAATACGTAATTGCCTAATTCACTTTCCACTTCTCAATCTGTGAAGAAGTGAGTTTGTTTAACAGTCGTAAAAATTATCATGAAGGTTTTTCAAATATAGGTTGTTTTCTTAACATTTCCTTCGTTTATTCCAAGATTAATAGAATGCTGATTTTACCTTCATTACAACTTACTTCATGACCATGATTCCTATTCCTGATCGTGTTTGTACACCTAGACTTTATCAGCCACTATGAATATTCATCTCTTACTTCTTTCTTTTGTGAAGAAACACCAATTATTAATTCAAAATAAAGAAACGTTTTTTCGTTCATTCTTAAATATTATTTTTATACATATTTTAATGGAATTTAAATATTTGTCTTGTCTAGTTCTTTGAATCTTTCCTCATATTAAAAAACATAAACAATGGAGATATATTAACAAAATGAAAAATATTTCGGATAAAAAGAAATGTTATCTAAAAATATTTATAATATATTTATGTCTGTTATTCACATTACTCGAGAAACGAGGGTAGGATAACGGCCGCCAAATAGTTAATTAAGACTGATGGATTGAAAATTTCACATGTCAGTGTTGTGAGATTGAAAGCCTTCATCAAATAGTGGATATATGAAAAAATGAACTAGAACAAGATGTATAATTTTTGGTCTCTTCCTTTCATATATTAAAAAAATTGAAAATATAATCTCCAATAACAATCATATCTATCATTAATGTCATGCAATAAAAGTTTGTCACATTGCAAACATTTATTCAAAATGCACATTTGGTGGGCCTTTCCTTATATGGAGAATACATCATAATATATGCGTTTTTTATTAATATTTCTGAACGAAATACGCAAATACCAATCCAAAAAATATGGCTATTCTTAATTCTGAACAAATTACAGAAATAAAAGTTATGGGTCGGCTGGAACACCAATCAATCTCTCAGAACTCAACCCACGTTTTAGAATTTTAGATTATATACAGCTATACCTTCAAAGTTCACTATAGACTATAAAGACAGGCCCCCCAAATATGCATTTTGAAAAAAAATATTTGCAATATGAGAAATGTTTAATGCATAATATTATTGATAAATATAATAGTTATTTCACATTTCTTGTTTTGATTAATTTATTAATCTTATTTATTTATTTATAATATTTATTTATTCATTAATTTATGATTTATTTGTTAATATATATCTACTATTTGGCGAAAGGTTTTTGATCCCAGAACATGGACATGGGAAATTTTCTAATCCATCAGTCTTAATTTACTATTTGGCGGCTGTTATATTACCCTCTTTTCTTTTGAGTGTCTGTTTTGAGACACATATCACCCGTTTTTATTCTTCTTATTATTCAATTCAAGTATTTGTTTTAAATGTTTTCAATGCAAATAGTGGACACAAATATATTCAAAATATTTTAAAATAACATTTCTTTATCATCTGAAACATTTTTTATTTCAATAATTCATCTCTATTGTTTCTGTTTGTTAATATAAGAAAAAATCAAAAAGCTAGAAAAGACAATTATTTAAATTTCCTTAAAATATACGTATAAAAATAAAATTTTAAATTGAACTGGAAAAATTAATTCATTTTCGATTAACAATTGATATTTCTTTACGAAAGAAACAAAATAAACTTTGGGTGCACTTCCGAAAAGCGCTTACTTTCGATTAATTCGAAACTAATAATACACATGTATTTTGTTGTGCTGTTTACGAACATAATATTGAAAATATCTGCAAATGTCGCTTTTAAGGTCAAAACTTAATGAAACTACAAAAATTTCATGTTTTTCCGCTTATTTCAGTAAATAATGAAAATTGAAATTAAAAGTTTTGAATAAAAGTTTTAGATTTTTCGAAAATGCACCTTTTACTTGATATAGGGTTCTTCTAAAAAACCATTATTTTTCGAGAAAAGAAGGAGAATGTTAGTGCAAAGTGTAGAATCGCTTAAAATGAGACTTGTGGAGCTCCTGTGATTGGTCACAGAAAAAAACTTACATCTCCACCCCTTTCCAAAGTCAGGTAGGGGGAAGGCACTCCTGAGACTGGTCACAGAAATAAATTTACACCTCTAAGCCTTTCTAATGTCTTGTAGGGCGGGATTGTATCCATGTGACTGGTCACAGAAATAATTCAAGTAAGTGAGAGAGCATAGGAGCATCTCTTTCACACTTCATGGATATGACTGGCTTGAAAAGATTCTTACTGCGTATATGGTTTATGTTTGACCAATTTTTGTATATATGTTTTTAAAAATGAAAGTTTCTGCAATCCCGGTATTTCTATTCCAAAGAGCCTGCTTAAACTTCATTCAATTCGGTGATTATTCCTGTTTCTTACTGATAGGAATTTAGAGAAGCCATTATATTCAATTGAAATTTTACAGTGTTTCTAAGTCATTTCATAGTTTGACATGTCCAAGAATTTGAAGAGCATCATCCAAAATACGCAAAACTGATGTTATCTAAAGTTTTATAAATCTGTCAATTAAGCTCTTATGCCTTGTCATCATAGTTATAGTCTTAAAAAATTGTAAAAAATTCAAATAAACCTTTTAATCTACTCTACCACTCTATCCTCTTTATATTCATAATGTACATTAACCTAATAGTATATATACATATATATTCGCAAACTGAGTTCTGAAAAATCATTAGTTGCCGTATACAAAATTCTAGAAACGCAAGTTCTATCTACCAAAAAAGAAAATGAGATACCTTTTTGGTAATCTTGTCATCTTCATGCTTTTCTTCGATTATATTGTTAGTAGAATAACAATTATTATCTTTAAATACATGACTAATGTCGACGCTTCATCAACAACTAGATCATTTGGTTCAGATGTCAAGAGTTTCATGTACATATCAGCATATATTCATCACAAAATGTAGCCTTTGCTTGTCAGCTTTCAGAGTATAAATATTTCATTGTAAAATTTAATTTATGAGAATTTTTATCAATGACCGATCACAAATGATTCACTTAATCCATTTTATTCATTACGCTTTCACTATTGTTAGATGAATTTTTGACATTGAATATCCATGAATTTTGTTTGTCTTCTGACAGAAATGTTATCACGTACAAATCCCATAACGAAAAGGTTTCTTACTCTGCGACTTCCGGGAATGGCCAGGAGTTTGAACTTCTTAATGATCATATCAAAGGTTTCAAAGACAAAAATCCCTCTAGACCTCCACAGCCTAAAAACCATGTGAATCATCCAACTAGAACCAGTCTTCAACAAACCGCTCCAAGTTTCCACAATACTTATGGACCATTATTAAAATTAATTATGAAAATAAAAAATATATTAATAAACTGGGGTTCCTGTATATATAGTAGATCTATTCCTGCATTTCCAAATGTTCACAATAATAAAGCAGCAAACGATGCTTTACATTTTCATCAACAATGTTATCCTCCACATTATGAGAGTCATCCTGAAGCTCCTGGATCTGCCAATTAAAACTAATACTTTTAGATAAATAAAGCAACTTTATTGAAAACGTATATACAATTATACATATAACAATACATAACACAGAAGCGTTTTTACATGTGTATGTTTCGTGATTGGGGAGAAAATAATAACACGTGCGCTTATGGCAATTGCCAACTTTAAATGCTGTTTTCTCATAAACCAGTTTCTGATAATTTTCAATTCTAAATTGCCACAGAGACTCGTGTTTTAACCTAGTACAATATTTCCGAATGAAAAAATTGCCAATAAAAATCAATTTCAGTTTGGATTTTTTCGTTATTCTTATAGTTTAGGATACCGTTTACTCGAAAAATAAAAATAAAGTATAATACAATGATTGTTCTATTTTGTGCCATGATATTTATTACATGCATTTCTGTCATTTTTGGCCTTAGACATACAATGTCTAATCAGCATTCTTTGAAACAGTCATATACATTTCCAAGAGAAGTTAAAATGAGTTCACAAGTAAATCAACTGATTATTATACAAAAAAGTGGACTTCACACTAGAAATTTAAGTTTTTGAGTTTTTGAAATGCTACCTCCATATGTTGTTTCTTTTGGTGAAAAAATAATGTCCTTTTATCAGGAATCAAATTGTACGCGCCGACAAGATACTAAGATCTAGAGATTTACCAACTATCAACTCTTTCTACTCATCAGCGTCACGCTTCAGGACATCAGTCCACATTGATGTAAGAACGAATGTTGACTCTTTGGCCTAATAGGCTATGTATGCATAATTTCGAGTTTGTTCTGTACAAGAGGGCTGAGCCTGTCAACTCGTCAAATATTTAAATAAAATGTTTTCCACATTTTCTAAATTGTGATAATTTTTTTCAAGTATTAATAATGTAGAACTTTGCAGAATATGCAATCTTTGAAGTTTGTATTACTACATCAAGAACTTCATTAAGAAATAATGTTTATAACTTCGAAAGGATATTTATCATTAGAAATTTTCGTCTTCAAGATTTTGAAATGCTACCCTCAAATTTTGTTCCTTTTGGTGAAAAAATAATGTTCTAATCAATCTTTTGGTGAAAAAATAATGATTTTTTAAAGTACAAATACAAAACTGAAAAATTTTTGCATCACTAGAAATTATTTCATATTTTGGCTACAAATTAGTCATTTCAAGCGTCTTATCGTTTCAGTCAGCAATATTGATTATTGACTGACACATCGGCTAAAGCGACCATTTTGTCAGCAGAAATGACTGCTTCATATGTCAAAACATGTTTGAATAATTTAATCAGTCAAATTATCAATAGTTTAAATTTAGAGTGTACGTCACTAATCATGTTGAAAAGAGGATTGGAAAAAGTGCAACATAAATTTGTAATGACCTTTGCTATATTATAATAAACAAATTTGTTTGGTAGGAGAATAGCATAAATACATTATTGTTAGTAAGTAATGCCTGTATTAAAAAAAATGTTACATAGAAACACAATTTGAAAAGATAAATGTTTGAATCATAAGGCTGTTTACAATATCAATAAGTTTGACGTAAATCGCTCCTGGTTTACTTCATTGACATATATTTTCAATATAACTGTCTGATTTAACTGAAAGTATCATTTATGATTTCCTCGTCCAGAAGCTCCAGGAGAAGTCCCATAATGTGGAGGATAAGAATTGTGCGTATAAAATTGTTGAAGCAAATGTGAAACATCATTCGATCCTGCATCTTGGGGACTAGTGTACTGCCCATAGAATCGTTGATGCAAATGGTAAGCCGCTGTTGACCCTTGGGAATTAGTGTGTGGATGATTATCGTGAAAAATTGGCGATGCAGGAACAGATGTATATACAGGAACTCCAGCTGGTATCAGAGGTCTATGGTTATTGTAGATATTCGGATCATTAAGATTAAATACGGGAGTCCCCTGGAGTATTAGTCCATGAGTATTGTGGAAATTTGGAGCGTTTTGTTGAGAACTAGAGCTAATTGTACGAGTCGCATGAAGTATTTGTGGTGGATTTTGCAAATCTTGATAGTTTTCTTGAACACTGGGACTATCTTGATGTTTCACACTTTGTTTAAGCCTTTTAGGCTTAGGAGTAGGGGGTTCATCATCTCCGAATTCTCTAGTACGCTCATTAAAAAGTTGAAGATGGGGAATCCTATGTCTATTGGTGGAAAGTTGCAGAGTCAGTGGTGGCTCTTCCTTGTCTGAGCTTATACCTGAAGATCTTTCTGGCAAGAGACAAACGAGATGCATCAATTCGCAATGTTAAAAACGGATTGAAAAATAGTAAAAGTTTGATGGATAAAAAAGCTTCAGTGAATCACTCGTGATCGCTAATTTATGGAAATTATTTTAAATTTCATTTCATAATAAGATAAAATATCTGTACACTTAAAGCTGATAGCAAAATACTAGATTTTATCAGAAAAGTCTGCTTAGCACATACAAGTTTTGATATTTGATCCGAACGATTTTGATGTTGACGGATGGAGCGATGTTTGCTAAGCATTGAAAGTCTAGAAATATTTATTATGCTTACCAATATAATCGAGAAAAAGCATGCAGCCGAGGATAATAGCACCGAAAACGGATCTCATTCTTATAGGCAGATCAAACTGACGCTTTTAGGATCTCGTAGAGGCCAACTGATGATTTTTCATCATTCCGTTCGCTAATATATATATATACTAGCTGCTCAATGTACATAAGGATAACGAAGTGGATAATAGTTTAAGATAATTGTTAGAACCTTGAGAACCTTCTAAGATCACACCTGTGTTGATGAGGCATAAACACTTCACTAAAACTCTTGTGAAACATCTGATAACATCAATACTCGGCATTTCAAATCATGCTATTTAAAGTCTCTGAACTAGATATACAGGGATTACAGGAACCTTCATTTTTCATATATATATATATGTGTATATATATATATATTATATAATCATGAAAAAGAAAATTATATATAAAAATGCCAGTCATTCATATTATATTAACAAAATTTTTTGAAAAAATGAAATGCATAAGATGGAGCATAATAGTCTCAAAATGTTTCATGAAAATATTCTATTATAAATATTAGGAATAGTCATCATGCTAGAGGAATAATACATTGTCAGTAGTGAGTGAACCGCATAGCTGGCGCATGCTTTAAAAGTATGTTTTTATTTATAGCATCTGATTTCAGAATTATGAAATTGCAATCACAATTAAAATTTAAATTAATTACAATTAATATATGATTTCAAATCGAAAGAAGTTAAGATAAGTTTCTGAAATTCTAATTTTCGGAAATAATCGAGACGAGAGTATTTAAATTTCAAAGAATTGAGGATTTGAGAAGTTGAAATTTAGATGAATTGTCAATTATTAGGCGTTCAAGAGATCCGAAATCTGTTTGATTCATGAAAAAAAATGCAGAAACAGAAATTGTCAGCAAATAAAAATATTGAATCAGTAAGCCCAGTCGAGGTTTGGCGTCAAAATATAAAAGCGAACCAGCCGAGATTATTTATCTGAAACTATTTCGTTTCCTATACCATATACACATGGAAAAGTTTGAGGCATTCTCACTCGTGATCTTTACACCGTGATTTCAAATTATTTATTCAACATAACAAATATTTGAAAGCGTTTGATGAAAGATAAGGAATTAATATTTCTGTTGAAATTTGGGCCGAGGCAAATTTTATCTCGTTCTTTAAAAAATCATTTGCCTGGGCGAATCAACAAATTGCGAATTTTCGAAATTCAGTAATTAAATTCAAAACTCTCCAACATTAAAATATTGAAATATCTTCCAAAAATGATTATTTCAATAAGATAATAAAATCAAAAACCTTCGCAACATAATTTTTTCATGACCTCTCCTGTATGTTTTATAATACAGAAAGTTGATTGAGAAGAATATAGTATGAATGCAATATTGTTTATGAATAATTTTTGTATTTTAAAAACTATTACAAATTGAACAAATTTGAAAACTTAGGTTTGTATTAGAAGGTTGTTTACAAAGCAGCGGGTCTCACGTAAAAACGCTTCTGCGTTGTATTGTTGTTATATCCACGAGACGAGCCAACGTTGTCAGTATGAAATTATACTTATATGGATATATACCCGTAAAAATTCTTGACATTTCTAGCCCAAAAGGAACCTACAATCTCGAGGTTAAGGCACGCAAGTCGCCGGGGCAATTTTGGAGTTACTACTACGAAAACTTATATTTTTCATTAGTTTCTCCCTAATCACAAAATATACCCACTTGAAAACGCATATGTGTTACATTATTGTTTACGTACAATTGTATATTGGTTTTCGATCAATATAATTGTCTAATTCAACTGGGAGTGTTAGTTTTGATTGTCATATCCAGAAACTCGGGGATGACCATCAGAATATGGAGGAAGATGGCTATAAAATTGTTAATACAAACGGTGAGCTTCACGCCCTGACGAATCTGAAGGAACAGGATGTTGGCCATAATGTTGTTGATACAAACGGTAAGCTCATGGCTTGCTAAATCTTGGGGAGTAGTGTGTCGATGATTATCCTGGGAAATTGACGATTTGAAAATAGGCCTACTCATAAAGAAAGGAATCCCAGCTGACAATGTAGGTCTATCATTATTGTAGGTATAAGGATAATTAAGATTAAGTACCAGAGTCCCAAGGAGTATTGGTCCTTGAGTTTCGTGAAAATTTTGACGGGTTTCTTGAACATTGGGGCTACCTTGATTTTCCATACGTAGATTACGCCCTCTTGGTTTAGGCATAGTGAAATCGTCATCTTCGAATTATCTAGTATGCTCATCAACAAGTTTAAAATTAAGAATTACATGGCCATTCATGGAAAGTCGCAGAGTCGATGTCTTTTCCTTGCCGAAGTTTATACTTGATGATATTTATGTCAAAAGCCAAACCAGATTTACGAATTCGCAATGTTAAAAACGTATTCAAAAATAGTAAAAGCTTAATGAAACAATGAACACTGAAAGCTGACAAGAAAATACTACATTTACTGAGAAAAATCTGCTAGTGCACAAAAATCTTGATATTTGATGCAAGCGATCTAGATGTTGATGACGGAGCGTCATGGGCCATTAAAGAAAAGCATGAAGATGACGACAAAAGCACCGAAAAGGGGCCTCATTTTCTTTCTAGATAGATAAAAGTGACTCTCAAGTTTTCCTGGAGAAATATGATTGATTCGAGGTCAATTAAATTATAAATCGTCTAAGGCAGGGCTGATTCTCATTGCTTTACTGAAGAGTCCACTAAGCCAGCCTAAGACGAAATATGTTAAAACAAGAAGAGAAGGATAATTTCTTCATGCACAATGAATTAGGCGACAAAAAGCAACAAGATGAGTTTATTAGAAACACTTTTTACATTGTGGTTAATTTTATCATAAATTTGCAGAAATAGAGTGAAAGAAGGGATCAGGCTAGATGTTTTTTTTCGAAGAAGATTTATGATATAAACAAAAGAATAGGTTTGTAACTTCATGAATACCAAAAACAGTAGAAAATACAACACTTTCCAAAAAAAATTTCAGGAGACCAACTCTTATAAAAAAGACAAACTCAGTATTTTCTCGAAAATTCATTTTAAGTTTCGATCTAAGATTTTAATTGATTTGAAGAAAAGTAAAACCAAAATATATTACTGATGATGAGATCTGAATGACCTCGAATCATTCTGGATCCTAGTAGTATATAAAGGACCGAGAAAGAATAAGGCAAAGATATCTTCCCTTCCCCCCCCCCCTCTTTTTTCCTTTCTTACATTTTTGTCTCCAATAAGCTTTTCAAACTGATTTTCAGAAATGTACTTTACTTGTTTTTAAGACTTTTTGTGCCATTTTCTGGTAAACAAGATGACTTTGTTAGAGTTTCTGTTTTTGAAAGTTTTTTTTTCATGTTTGAATGATTTCTCTTCTAGAATAAGTGTCAGAGATTTGGGTCCTTTTCTATGACTTAATTTATGGCACTCCATCCTTGAGGATACCGGAGTACGATATGCAGTTAGAACGTTCAAGGTCTCTTTTAACATTTCAAAAACTATCATTTATTTATTTACATGCATATATTTATTTGCGACAACCTATATATTGATATTCATATACAGTATTCTTCTGAAGATAAATCTAAATATGCGATCGGTTTTTACGTATCACGTTCAGTTTATGGGATGCATACAAAATATGGTATATTTTGAATTTTTCGAAGCGAATTTAAGATATCTGTAATTGTAAAAATCCGTAGATTTCGATTTTTTAACCTTCGAATCTCTAATTTGGAATTTCAATTATATATAATTGAAAAATTGGTCAAACAACCACCGCAGGGTCCCCCTGGGAGCGACTGCCATCCATGAAAATGACAC
>JAUMHM010087766.1:0-10190 GCA_032362435.1 Melikaiella ostensackeni | reverse complement strand
AGGCCCTAAGGGGCCGTTCAACTATTACGTAACGCACTTTGCGGAGGGGGGGGGGGTCAGTCTAGTGTTACACAATGGTGAAAAACTACAGAAAAAATCGGAAAACCACGTTGCATGGGGAAGAGGGGGTCAAAATACACGGGAAATCGCGTTACGCAATACATGAACGATCCCTAACCTCAAAATTGAATTGCCTCATTTTACTCCATAAATACTATAATTACACTGAAAGTGTCTGATAGGTCGTTCAGTCTGCAATATGTTATTCCGAGAATTTCGTTCGACGACCAAGGGACGAAGGGATGAAGAGAACGTGACTCTAAAGCCATCAAACTCGTCCAGTACCGCACTAACGAAGCGAGCTGTATCACAAGCGCATAATTTCGTCAGTTCGTAATGTCCGCATTTCGCTTTATTCGCTTTCAGTGTTTACATTATGTACATGAATACTCATCCATCTGTTGCGGCTGATAAATATAACACGGCTTTCCTGAATAAATTATAATGTGACATTTGATTTGATTGTCGGTGTAATGCTTGACAATCTTCGTCTTTCTTGGATTGTCGATTCGCTCATGATTTGGAATAAAAACCAAATCAGTTCTTATATTTTGTGGTATGAAATTAAGGTCATATCTTTAACTCTTTGTAAAAAATATACGGCTGCCAATAGCTATTGCTTCAGTTAATTACGAGGTTAATTATTTTAAAGGAAACTGAGATGCTTTTAGAAGACTGAAATTCGTAATTGTGTCATCTGGTCTTTAAAATTAAACCCTTCCTATTGTTCACGTTGCAGTTCAAGATTTTACTCAACTTACACGTTATCTGAGTGTCTTCGAACTTTCATTACATTCTAGGATGATTGATAAGGATCTCGTTAAGGATCTTAAGATAGAATAGTGTATTTATTAAAAAGAGAAATAATCGCGAGTGAAAATTGAGTATTGTTTACAGAGAAGTGGTATTCGTTTGAGTTCTACAAAGAGAGTGATTCCGGTGATCAGGTTTTCGCTAGGGCTACGCAGTGAAAATTCGTTGGAAGGGATGGTCGACAGTGGTGGGAGAGAAGTTTGAGAAATATGAGGACTGAGGTAGAACAATGAAATTATAGTCGATGGTTAGTTTCGAAGGCTATAACTATATAACTGGAAAAACCCACATCGGCGCTGAAGGCCAAATAAAGGCGAAACACCAATATAATGAACAGATTTAAGTACGAAGGTAAACGGCTCTAGGACCTCTAGGTTAGTCAGGTAAACTCTCACTGAGTAATAAAGGTCTTAAATGGAAATATCAGTGAATACTAAAAGTTCTGAAGGCCTAAGCTGACCCGGAGACAGATGCAAACGTCCTAAGCAGCTAAATTAGATACTGTATGAAGTTTATAAATTTCGATTTATTTGTCGAGTGGAGATTGTCACGTAGACTTAAAGGATCATTAAATACAATTACTTTTTGGGTCTCAACATATCCTGGCTCCTTTGAACAGTCAAATTCAAAATAGAAATCATTACTTATACTAATTTCAAGTGATTTTTAATGTTGGAATACACGTACACTCAATACAAATCGATAAGCATAATATGAATATAGATTTATATAGAAAATTCTTCAACATGATTTGGTAAGTATAAGATGAAACATATATAAATTCATGCAGAAATTCAGACCTTTTTTTATACAGGCGAATCTTCAACTAGACATTGCCACTTGCCTCTAGTGGCAAGGGCGAGATCTTCTTCACACTTCGCTTGTATTCTCCTTGATTGGTTTTTACGGTAACCACTCGGATAATATTGTCGCTTCCTGGCTGTACTGCAATAATTCGACCAAGTACCCACTGCATTGAAGGTACATTATCTCCCTTGAGGGTCACATGGTCACCGACTTTGATTTCGCTGTTCTTGCCGTTGTGCCATTTCTTTTGAACATTGAGCCCGTGGAGATATTATTTAGAACATCGTTTCCAAAAATTTTGGCGCATTTGCTGGACGTGTTGCCAAGATGATAAACGCCCAGAAGGAATGTCTTGCAAGTTCTGCTGTGGCATGCTCTTAAAAGAATCACCAATAAGAAAGTGACTAGGTGTCAGAGCGGTTGGTCATTAGGATCGGAGGAGATAGGAGTTGGAGGTCGGCAATTCAAAATCGATCCTATCTTAGTGGTTAAAGTCAACTTTTCTTCGTACGTTAAAAGAGTGTTACCGGAAACTCTCAAAATATGGTGTTTAAAGGATTTAATTGCCGCCTCCCAAAGCCCGCCAAAATATGGCGAGCGAGGTGGAATTACGTGCCATGCGAAGTGATCGTTCGTGAGCGTTTGTCTTACTCTTTCGTTATGCTTACGAGATGACAAAAGCTCTTAAATTTCTTCGATTTCGTTTTTAGCACCTACGAAATTTGTACCTATATCGGAATAAAGATCTGAACTCAAACCTCTTTTAACAAAGAATCTACGCAGGGCAGCTAAAAAGGCCTCATTTGTAAGGCCACTGACAAGCTCAATATGAACAGCTTTAGTGGCGAATCAAACGAAAATTGAAGATTCGATTTATCAAGTCTACCCCCTACTCGCAAAATTCCCTCAGAATCTATAAAGGGAGCTAAGTTCGTAAGCTTTCCTTCTACTTGAGTCTTTCGTTTTAAGGACTTTAATTCGTAAGGGAAGCCTTCGCTTTGAACTAATTTAATTATCGTTATCATATCATTTTTTAATTCATCAATTTTTAAAGCACCCGTTAATTTGTTTTCAGTTCTCACATTGCAAGTAGCTCTTCTGCAACATGCAACAAATCGCTTCAATTCGTGAAAAGAAGAGAAATATTTTAAACTATCGATATCAAGTCCTGTACGCTCTTTGGAATTTGTTCGAGGTGCAACCGGTTCATTTGCGTTGTTTAGTTTCGTGATTTTTTCTCAGGATTTGATTTTAGAATTTTATTGTCATAAAGTGCAAGAGATATCGCAGTTCGTTTGATTTCAGGTGATTCTACGATTTCCAAAACAGATTTTGGCTAAAGGTTCTCGCTTTTACTGATCCATTCCGGATCGTTTAGCCATAATCGGGCGTTAATAAAATCAAAAAAAAATTTGTTTACAAAAAAACTTTTTTCATAATTATAAAATTTAAGGATCAGACACACCTTTCTTAGTGCTTCTTATTCAGTTTCCCAAATTTTCAACTCGATGTGACGCTTCGTGTGAACGTAAGTTGAGAAATAAAAGAAGTGTCGGTAAGGTAGGAATCTGGTCACGTGACCCACTCGTTACATGGCCTTAATCCAATGTAAAGTTATTGTAGAATCTGACCAGAGAATTGTTTTTTCGAATTTCAAAAGTGATAAAGCTTGTAATGTCGCCTCGCATAGTTGAGCCAAGAGAAGAGCTGCCGACAGCTCTAGTCTTGGTAGCGTTATCAATTTAAAAGGTGCGACTCTCGATTTTGCACAAACTAGACGGGTGTCGCATTTTCCTTCTGAGGAAGTGGATCGAATATAAACGCATGCGCCGTATGCCTTTTCGCTGGCATCGCTAAATCCGTGCAATTGCAGATCCGCGTAGTCATCTACAAGCATTTTTCGATCAATTTTTAATGAAGACAGTAGTGATAATTGATCGCGATATTCACCCAATGTGTTATAAATTTCGGTTGGAGCTGCAGCATCCCAACCTAAGTCGTGAAGCCACATTTTTACATTAGAATTTTTCCGTGTACTGTAACGGGGCACAAGAGGCCAAGAGGGTCGAATAATTGAGCAATTTGAGAGGGAATAACCCGTTTTTTTACCGCTTGACTTTTGTCTGTTTGATTGACAGTGGGCAAAATGGAATCTTGCATGGCATTCCAGTGAATGCCTAGTGCTTTCGTAGTAGCGTCCAAGTTTAATTGAAAACAAGGTTCGTTAGACCACTCTGATAACGTATAGATTAAATTTGGATCGTTTGACGTCCATTTTCTCAAGTTGAGTCTACCTTTACGTATGATTTCAATCAACTCGTCACATAACTGCTCTTCCTCTTCGCATGTCGATGCTCCGGTGAGCATATCGTCGACATAAAAATCAGTTTTTAAAATTGATGCTGCCCGGTAAAGAGTCGGCTTCGTCGTTTGCTAATTGATGTAGGGACCGAATTGCTAAGAGGGAAAGATTATGTGAACAGTTACAGTCGATACAAGTTTTCCATTTTGATTAGTGAATTCAGAATAAAATGTATTCACATAAGTTGACTGATTAGGTTTCTCGGTTTCAAAATGTAATAGGGAATGTTGACGTTTGTTGCATGTTTTGCAATGACTCTATTTTCAATCTTCTACACGGTGATTCGATGTCAAGCAATTAAAGCACAAGTTTGATTTTTTCAGGATATTTATACGTTCAGAAGTGTTCGTGTTCACGAGTTGCTCAGAATATTGCGTGAAATAAGAACCCTTGCACAAATGTCAAAATGCCTTAAATTGAGTCGCGTATGAAGAAGTAGGATTATTGTCGCTATCAAAGTGAGTTCGACGATTCGATGTATCCTCATATAAATATTTTGATGAGGTACTGCGAGTCCTCACTCGCAGCACCACTTATAGTACATTATGCACCGAGCGGGAAACCAGGCGATTATGCGCCGAGTATGAGTTGAGCACCGAGGCGAAGCCGAGGTACTCAACTCATACGAGGTGCAATCGCCTGGTTTCCCCGAGGTGCATATACTATTTTATCTGCTAGTAGAGGGAAACGAGACCATAAAGGGGGTCAAAAAGGGGGTTCGAAAAATCGGAAAAGGTAGTTGAAGAAATTATACATCGAAGCACAACTTAAGGGGGCGGTTGAAGGTTGGGGGTGGTGGGATCGTAATGGGGGGTCTGGGTAGCCTCCAAGCGAAATAGAAGAGGGGTCGGGGACATCGGAACGTCATCACGGGGGTTCTTGGGAATAAAGTTGCCCAGATGAGTTGAATGGGCGTCTCTCTCTCCCTCTCGCTGTGAAAGAAGGAGAGGATGACATAATTATTCAAAAAAGAGGAGCATAATCAAAAAACAGGAGCATAATCAGCCGTTTTCCCTCCTGAAAACAGGAGCATAATCATCGAGTTTCCCTCTACTAGCAGATAAAAATATTTCTTCCGAGTTGATCTGATTTTTCGTTTTCATTGGTTTTATGCGTTTCGAAAACCTTTTCACGAGAATTTAGAAATTCCAGGAGCTCACTCATTGTTGGAGAAGAATTACCTTGGATTTCTTCTTTCCATTTTATACACGATTGATGATCAAGTTTAGAAACGACGAGATGAATAGGAAATGCTTCTAAAAAAGGCTTCTTGAGTGCTTCGAGTGCTCGATAGTGTTCCGTCGCATTATCGAGAATATCTCCTAGAACGGAGACTGACGTATTATGACACGGTAAGCTACTCGGTAAATCGCATCTACAGTTTTTAAGGATTCGAACTTTTCTGCTGCCTTACAGAGCAGACATGATTGCAAATACATTAATTTTTCCGCATCAGAAAACTTATAATTATTGTGCACGGCCGACTTAAATGTATCGCAGAAACCTGGCCATTTCTCGTATGAGCCTTCGAATTTTGGTAGGTCTGCTTTTGGTATTTGATATTTGGAGTTATTTCTGATAAAACCTGCATTTAAACGAGCTGATGCTTGAGAACCTGTGGCCACATTTGTTTGATTCGTATCAATTCGATTATTGTAGTTTACCCTCTAAGTATTTTATGGATTTTTCCATTCTACTGGTTCATTAAACATTTTGGGTGGATCTATTTTGACTGGCTTTCTGATTGAGAAAAGAATTGTTCCTGACTTTGCTATATTAATTTTTATTCTCCAGAGTTTAGCCCATGCCTAAATGATTTCAAGAGCTTTGTTCAGTAGTTATAAGAATTCTCGGGGACTGACCAGGTTAAGTAAATTAGTGAGGTGTCCCTGCATACAATCCAGTAGAAACTTCGGGGACCTCAGGGATGTCACTTACGTAGATAATGAAGAATACCAGTCCTAGAATGCTGCCTTGGGGCACTCCCGTTCGGATGGGTTTCTCTTCTGAGAGTGTCTGATTTATTTTGACTGAGATTTTTCTGTTGGTATGATAAGAGTGTATTCTAGCAATGGCTTCGGTGAGCTTGAGCATCATGTGCTGCGTAGAGTGAATTTTTCTAAAACCGTATTGTTGCGGTTTGAGAATGCTATTTTCCTCAAGGTGACAGTTTACGCGAGTGAATGTTATCTTTTCAAAAATTTTGCTTATTGTATCAAGACCAATGGGCCTGTAGCTGGCTGGATGGTACGGGTCATTGCCTTTTTTTCTGGAAAACTAAGGTGCGAGCTATTTCCCAATAGCCAGGGAAGTAGCTTAGTCAAATACAAGCATTGAAGATAATGGCAAGAAGAGTGAGGCACAAGATAGTAAGTTTTTGAGGTCTAAATTTGAAACTGAATCCAGGCCAGGTGCTTTGTTGTTTTTAGTAGTTTTAATTTGCTTGGTTAATTCTGCTAGCTTTCTGCGGGTAGTTTTATACTAGGAAGTTCGCTTTATCACTGGGGGAAGGTGCAAAGGTTTGATCGGGTTTTTTAAGAGGGAGAATATTAGTTTGCGGTTTAGTGAGGGCCTCTGTCATGCGCCAGATGGAGTTACCTGTGATCTCTAGTTTGCCGACTACTGTGTTCCAATTACAGCATCTGTGTCCTTGAGTTTTAACCGCGATTGTTTTTCGAAGATAATTTATCGTACTTTTGAGGATACAGATTCTGGTTCTCCCATGCATTTGGCAAAGTTTATTTTGAGTTTTGATGGTCTTTTATCTCAGAGCTGAGGGGTGGATCGTATTTATTGAACATAGTCTGAGGGACTGCAGTGTGAATAGCGGGTTTTATGCTACATATGAGGCCAGTAATGGCTTCATCTATGTGGGTAGTGTTGAGAAGTGTGAGTTCAAAATTTAATTGAGATTCTCAGGTCGTGGTGAAAGTCTGTCAATTGGCTTTTGCAAAGTTGTAGCGAGGTACGTCCGGAGATTTTCCACAGTTAGTGTAGAGGGTAAGAAGAATTGGTCGATGGTCACAGTCTAGTTCGTTTATAGTGATAGTATCGTGGTTGAAGTAGTTATTTTTTATTATTGCAAAGTTAATGAGGTCTGAATTATGTTTAGTATTATGGGGAAAGAAGATATGTGAATCTGGTGCGGAGACAGATAGATTTTTGTCAATCATAAACTCGAAAAGTTGTTTTTCAATTCTCTTCGTCATTCTAACTATTCCAAGCTAGATGCTTCGCGTTGAAGTCACCTATGTCAATAACCGAGGGTGCGAGTTTGAAAATTTTTATGTAGTCATTTTCAATGAAATCGCGGGAAGGGTTCTGATAAAGAAAAGCGATTGCATATGGATTCCCGTGCATTTTTACTTCCATAGCAGTAGCTTCGAGGGAATCAAGTTTTGGAATTATTAATTCGTGGTATTATATATTTTCTTGAATTAAAATTGCTTTTCCTCTGTTACTGTTGTTTCTATATATTTCATAACCGCGTAGTTTAACTTGTAGGGATTCGCGGAGTAGAGTTTCGCTGTGCAGACAAATTGTAATGTTGTATTTATAGAGGTAGGTGGCTAGTTCGTATCTTGTCTCAAGTATTCCCTGAGCGTTCCAAAAAAAATTTTAAGAGCTTTATTATTGAGGGCTGCCACTTTGAAGAGCAATTGATAATATACTTGTTATAATCTCGGCTCTCCGCTTGACAGCTTCACTTTTACTTATATTTCCCCCCATTATTTTGGTTGTTAAAGTCATGGCTTTTTTTATCAGGACAACTAGGTCAACTTCAGTGTCTTGAGAAGGTGAATTCCGAACAGTTGCTATTATTAGAAGAGAGTTATTCTCTGCAATGCGATGAGTGTCGGTGGTAGGATTCATCAGCTTCATTTTCAACTTAATTTTCAGTCAGTTTTTTAGCTTCCGGTTTATTTTGGGTCCTAATCACGCGTTTTGAGGCTACTTTAGTGCTGTATAGTGATTCATTCAATAAGAGCAGGGAGCTTACGGAGGCTATATGTTCTTGTGGGTGGCTATCGCAGTCGCGTTTTAATATATTACAACTTCGCATTCGCTTTGTTAGTATTACTGTTTATCGATGCTCGTTTGAAGATCGTAAGTAACGTGCTTCGTGCATTGAAATCGCTGAATTTTTTCACGTCAAATATCACCAAATGAATCGGACAAAATGGTTTCAGCTAGTGTTATTTCCAATGTCTTTATATTAAAATATCTTCCTTATTTGTGTTGATAGCTCAATATTAAGCCTCACCCAATTGAGAAAGGTACTCCAGTGCGTAAGTCCTCTAGTTTATTAATTTCCAATATTGGATTTTGACGTGATTAAAAATCAAAATGTGGGATGGTGCGAATCATAATCCATAAAACAAATACTAAAATCATTTTCAAAATTGAATTCCTCGTAAATTAATGTGGTTAGCGGTTATGTGCATGAAAAAGTGTTTCGTGCTACTTTATAACATATTTTAAATTCAGTTTCAGTAGTTCGACCACCTAGCCATGTTCGACCCTCCTTTAGGTTCCTCCTGGGTCGTTTCAAGACAGAAAATAATTTTTCCTGTTTTTCAATTTTAGAACGTACAAATTTTAAGATGAAAAATTCTTCCATTCGTTGAAATTGCTTGAATTTTGTTAATTAATAAGCCCAAAATTCTACAAAACAAACGAAAAATTTTTTCCAACACCTACATGAAAATTGAGATTCCCCATGCCTGTAGAATGGACGTCAAACATTTGATTTCAAAGAAATCGGGAAGAAACAACTGGGGCGCATGCACAGTTCGCGGTTCTACGATTCACAGTTTGCGATTGGACTTGTCAAACCCAAGGAACAGGCCAATAACTTGTCTGAACACGCTGTATAAGATCTTTAGAGCTATCCTGAACGACAGAATTATTCAGATAATTGGGTCTGTGTGGTGAGAGATCTACGAACAACGTGGATCAAAAAGAGGCGTAGCAGGCTGTCGGAAAAACCTGCTTATCGACAGAAGCGTCGGCAAAGACGCTGCAACCTACAATCGCAATCTGTCGATGGCCTGGATTGATTACCAGAAAGCTTTCGATTAAACCTCCCATCGACTTATCATTTGTCTGTTGGAAAGCTTGAAGGTTCATCCACACATAGTGGGATGCATAGAGAGATTGATGCTCCTTTGGAAAACCAGATTTACTATCTCATCTGGAAAACATCGCGTGACAACTAACAGCGTCACTTTCCAGAGGGGCGTCTTTCAGAGCGACACCATGAGCCCTCTTCTCTCTTGCATCACACTTTTGCCACTATCTCTCGCATTACGCAATTCTCGTGGGTACCTCTGCGGCGGATCTAATAGTCGTAGGCATAAGGTCACTCATAGATTTTACATGGATGACTTGAAGATCTATGCTTCTGGGACACAGCATCTCAAGGATGCTCTAAAGCTCGTCGAGGGGTACACACTAGAAATTGGTATGAACTTTGGATTGAACAAGTGTGCCAAGATCCATTTAAAACGGGGACGACTTGCTCGCGTTAGCGATGACCCTGAACTCGTGGACAGAAGCGCTATTAGACACCTTTGCGCTAGAGAGACCTACCTATACCAAGGCGTTCCAAAGAGCCGCATTCAGGATATAACATCAGTGAAGGAGGCTCTCCGAAGTAGATACAAGCGTTTCCTTCAACCTTCCAATCTGTCGTCGTTGAACAAGATATCTGCAACTAACATGCTTGCCATTCCGGTTCTACGTTATTTATTTGGGGTCGTCCCACGGACGAAGCACGAGCTCACGGCCCTCGATATCGCCACACGTAAAATTATGCATATGCGGAAGAGCTTGCATATCAACTCATCCGTTCCGCGCTTATACATCCCACGCCGTGAAGGTGGACGCGGACTTCTAAATATCCAGTGCCTTCATGACCGAATTATCTTGGGTACAGCTTACATCGTGGCAAATGAAAGAGATCCTCTTCTGACAGCGACAGGTGCAGAGCGTGTCATGTACATTATAAGCACCTATGGCACATACTATCCGAGTGCCCCACTCACGCGGGAACGACGTATCTCCAGAGACATAATGCGGCCCTAAGAGTGCTTTATTACCATCTTTGTCGCTCTTATGATGTTAACCGCGACCCTGCTCTGCCGAA
>JAUMHM010087765.1:0-10191 GCA_032362435.1 Melikaiella ostensackeni | reverse complement strand
CACAAATTTTACACAAATCTAATACATTCTCTGAAGAGAATGTAAAAAAGATTATTTTTCGAACCAAAACGACGAATTTTAACCAATACAGACTTTTTAGTCAAGGAAGGAAAAAAATTCAAGCCGAATTGTTGAATTTTCAACCAAAAAATATGAGTTCTGAATGAAAAATATAATAGTTGATATTTCAACCAAAAAGATTTTAATTTTAGATGAAAAATAGTCTAATTCTACTTAAAAAATGCGAATTTTCAACAAAACGGTTGCATTTTTAACCAAAAAAGATGAATTTTTACAAAACAGTTGAATTTTGAACAAGAAAATATGATTTTTCCACGAGAAAGTTAATTTTTAACCAAATAGTAGAATTTTTTATCAAAATAGTTGAAGTTTCAACAAAATAATTAAATTTTCCACCAAATAATTAAACTTGTATCCAAAAAAGATGAACTGTCAACCAAAAAATTGAATTTTTAACCAAAGAAGATCATTTCTCGAACCAAAAAGAGGAATTCTCAACCAGTAAAGATTTTTGAGTCAAGAAAGGAAAAAAATTCAACCAAACTGTTGAACTTTCAACTAAAAAATACGAAATCTGAATGAAAAATGTAATAGTTGATATTTCAACCAAAAAAGATTTCAATTTTCAACACAACAGTAAAATATTTTGAACCAAATAGATGAACTTGAATTTTCAACCAAAAAGATGAATTTTCAAGCACGTAGTTGAATGTTCAATAAAAAAAGACGAATTCTCAATGAAAAATGTAACAGTTAATATTTTAACCAAAAACATTTTAGTTTTAAATAAAAAATAGTTGAAATCTACTAAAAAAGACGAATTTTCAACAAAACAGTTGCGTTTTAACAAAAAGAAAAAAAAAAGAAATTTCTGCAAAAAAGTTGAATTTTCAACCAATAATAGTCATTTTAGCTTTTTCATGTTATTTCTCTCTAGCTTGCATACTTAGAAAAATACAGATAAACAAATTAAAACTGAGCATTTTTCAATCCCGTTGTGCAATATTGTGCACATACACTGGAATCTCGATTTAAAGAGGGTCTCGTGTAGGGCTTGCTATGACCATGAGGCTCTTCCAAAAAATTTCTACGATGTAAACAGTCAGAGGGAACTGCGTAACTCCGCTGAGTTCAGCGCCTCTCTTTCGGCTTCTTGGACTTCCTCATCATCGAATTCCAGGCTGGCGGCAATTCTCTCTCTTGGCCCCTTGAACCCCTCATCGACGAATGCGAGTCGGCTGAAATTCTCGGACGGCGTAAATGGAGGGCACCTAGATAGAGGTTCCAGGGTATTTAAAACGTTAATACATGTTTGTATAACAATATATGAACAAAAATGTAATAACATTTTATAAAATTATATACCACAGACTTCCAAATACCAAAATAGTGAAAATCGAAAGATTTTTTTTTTCACTTGGGATATCATATACGTCCTCGACAATGTGGTTCCTTTCCCTCATGGGAAAGTGAGTAAAATGTATATAAACTGAAATCACTTACCTTATTCTCCTTCCGAAAATTTTTCTGCCAGCAATATTCTCCTGAGTGTTGACAAAAAAACTCAAAACAGAGCTTCACTTTCTTACACTTGCTTACAAAATGGCACTTTAGCTGTTTAGTTTACCTTCAGTGAATTTTAAATGCAAGCCGGAAGGAACAGAGCAAGTTCGGTACCATCGGTACTGTATCGTCTTGTTCATATTTTTAACTTTTCGGAAATTTTACGCATATTCTAGGAAAAATGATCGATTTTTTTCGGAAAAATATTTTGCCTACGTTTTTCGAAATATTTCCTACTCTTTAGGAGATTCGTGCAATCTCCTAACTATTACGATATATTTCCTAAAGTTTCGGAAATATTCCAAACTTTTCGCGAAATTTACACATATTCTAGGAAAAATGATCGATTTTTCTCGGAAAAATATTTTGTCTATCGTTTTTCGAAATATTTCCTACTATTTCGTGCGCAAAATTTCCGAAATTATTTACAGTGTAGTCATCCCAAAATTTCGGGGCGATTAGTTCATCCCCTTTCCCAGCTCCGCCAATTTTTGGGACGACTAGACGTAGCCTTTTTTTTAATTTATAGAAATTTCGTAGTTAAATTACAATATTGCTCTTCGCATAAATTAATCGTTCTTAAATTAGTACCCCTAGCATTGAAATAATTAGTAGTTTTCTACTAACTCTCAGTCAAACTCTACTAATTTAACTAGCAAAATTTCAATTTCTACGAGTTCATTTGCTAATTAAACAGCAAATAAATTAATCAGTAAAAATTGAATCATTCGTTACTGAAATAGTAGAACTTAACTATAAATTGTTCTAAATTTGTATATTGTTAATTAAGTTAATAAGTGAAAAATGTATCAGAAAAGATTTCCTTTCTTCTAAGTTTGTTTAATAAAAAGAAGGCAGTGTTCGGGATATTATGCGCTGATGTTTGTAAAAAAATAAATCACATAAACGCTAATTATGTGACGTCCTTTTAATTCTCAGTTCAAAAACACTGTTTGCATTGGTCAATAAAATGTATGTATCTGTGGAATGAAACACGTAATTTCCCAAGTCCTTTTTTGCACTGAATTCGAATCTGGTCTCCATTTTTTTTCGAACAGCTCTTCTTTAAAATACATTTTCTACTTAATTTTTATGAAAATTTTGTAATCATTATTCAAAATAATAAAGACCATTTTTTAAAAAACATGTGAAAAATGATTTCGTTTTCAACGCTGAATCCAACAACCACCTCAAATCTCCGATAGTCCTAACGGTTCTGAAGATAATCAGGAAAACCGCAAAATAAACACAAAAAATTATGTATCTACGGAAAACGTGATATTTAAAGAAATAATTAACTTTTTTTAACAAATTATAGATCATTTTCTCCGATTGTGAATGCCGAAGAAAACTAAAAAAAAAATTCATTCTAGCATTCACCGTTCTTGAAATATAGTGAAAATAAGAACGCGGTAAAATGTCGACAACAACAAAAAAACCACTTTTTTGCGTCTTTTTGTAAATGCTAGGAACACTAACGAAAAGTCTAAAAATTCCAGGAAAATTTGGCGTGCACATTCTTTTTGGAATGAGGAAACTTATTAAACCAAGTGCCAAAAATATTTTTAAAAATTCTAAATTGTAGCTAAATTTTTTTGACATGCTCTATTTTTCCAACTAATTAATATATTTAACTTCTCTTTTTTGATTCTCATGAAAGATTTCTCACTCTTTTGAAATTCACAGGAAAATTTTTTGAAAAGTTGAACATTAACAAAATGACAGCGATTTTTCTAAAAATCCTCATTTTTTCTCAAAAAATACGCGACATATGAAATAAGTTTACCCAGCGAAGTTGTTCCCCTTTAAAAGATCTACAAAAAGTTCTTTCACCACTTTTCAATAATTCGCCAAAAATTCTCGTTTGGTATTCGAAAGACAATAATTTTCGAAAATTTTGCAAAAATGAAGAGAGAAAAGATTAAAGTGTCTATGGCTAATGATATTGTCACTAAAAAAATCGTGAAAAGCGGTATATATGCACGTACGTGCATATATTTCGAAACCAGTAGAAAATCTTGAAAAGTTCTAAACGAAATTTTGTAGATCTTTTGAAGCGGAACAACTTTGCTATAAGCTTGTGTAAACCTTTGCCGTATTTCGCGTATTTTTTTAAGAAAATGAGAATTGTTGATTTCCAGAAAAATCGCCGCCTTCTTTGTAATTTTCAACATATTTTTAATTTTTCCCGCGGATGTTGAAAGAGTACGAAATCCCTTAACAGAATCAGAAAAAAATTATATCTTTATTAGTTGGAAAAATACAGCATTAAAAAAAAAATGACACAATTTTTTTCAAACAAGAAATTTTGAAAAAATTTACAGTAATTTCCTAATATTTTCTTTTAGTAAGGATTAAAGCTTGAATAATAATAAGGGAACGTTTATCAAATTTATTCTGATTTGCGGCAATATTCATATTGTTATAAAACAATTTTATAAGCATATGCATTTTTTTCATAAATGGGACAAAGGCTCATATTAGCAATGTTGAAAAAATTAAATTTTCAAGATTTTTAAATTCCCTTCAAAATTCTGCAAATTTAATTGAAATGTAAACAATTTTTCGACTTCAAAGAGGGAAAACTAAAAAAGTAAAACTTTCCAGCTGGAAAGGGGGCCAATTTAAAAAGTCAACAATTTCTGGACTTGAAAGAGGACAAATTTAAAAAAGACAGTTTATTTAAAAAGACAGTTTGAAATTAAAAACCTTCAATATTGAAAAGACTTCAATTTACGAGAATTTTGAAGTTCCTTCAATATTCTACAAACTTAATTAAAATGTGAACAATTTTTCGACTTCAAAGAGGGGAACATAAGAAAGTAAACCTTTCCGACTAGAAAGGGAGACAATTTGGAAAGTCAGAAATAAATTACTCGACTTGGAAAAAAAAATTTTGAAAAATGAACAATTTTTCGACTTGAAAAAGCAAATTTCGCAATTGTTTTTCAAAATGGAAGCCTTAGCTGTTTAAATTTTCATAAATGAAATCCGCGCATATTCAATCATTTAAAATTTGAATAATAAAAATTTGAAAGTTTGAAATTGAACACCTTTAATATTGAAAAAACTTTAATTTACGCGATTTTTAAATTTCCTTCAAGATTCTGAAAATTTAATTCAAATGTGAACAATTTTTCGACATAAAAGCGGGGAAACTTAGAAAAAAAATCATCTGGAAAGGGGGAGAATTTAAAAAGTAGAATCTGAATTTTCATAGCCTTAAATTTAAATTTTGTTTTTAGAATTCAACAATACTCACTCTTTTTGAAATTGTTCAATTTTTAATTTTTTACTTTTTTATGTTTTAACTTTTCAGTTAAAACTTAATTTTATATTCAAAAGGTTAAAGTAACTTTCAATTTGAAGTTAGTAAATTTCGGGAATTTTAAAAATGTGACCCACAATGAATGTTTAATGCTAAAAATTTATTAATTCTGACGTCTTTGAATTCAACATTCTTTAATTTTGAAGACTTGAATTTTTGAGGCCTTTAATTTCTAAATGTTGAATTTAGCAAGTTCCGCAATTGAAATTGCAGTCTTATGATCGCTTCATTCTGAAATTGTTTTTTATAATTTAATTCAATAATTTAATATTAATTAAGTAATTTAATATTACTCCTTTTTTCTTAACTTTCATTTCCTATGCTCTATTTCTTGTATTACTGTTTTTTCAATTTACATTAGTTTATTCAACAAATAATAATCAAATTATTGTCATAACCATTCCTTATCTATATAAAAAAAGGGTTAATGACCTCTATTTGTATTTTGATAAAATAAGTTCTTCATTTATTATCTTTTGATAGCAAAAAATTTGTTTAGAACAGGTTCGGAAAAGTATTTCCCGTTTTACGTAGAATTTACAAAGTTTATAAATAAGCTGCTTTTCCGGTTGATACTTCCGTGAGAATGTTTTCATTGGCCTCTTGCTAATCTTGTGTAACTTTTTATTGTCAACGTAAAGTGCACTTAAGGTCATGACACAATCGATTACAGGAGGAGAAAAGTGGCGCAGCAAGTTCTTTTTCAAGTGGAGAATGTTTATTATACCGGAAATCAAATTATATTTTAGAAAATAAATAATTTTGACAAAGATGTTTATTTTTTAACCGATCATATGATCATGTTTTAACGATTTAATAATGAAGCATGAATTAGAAGTGAAATTTTTACTGTAAATGAAACTTCTTTTTAGAATATAATTATTTTTTGCAATTTTTAAATAAAATATTTGTTCTTATTTTGCTGAATTATCCAACTAGGACAGAAGTGCATCCCGGTTCACGATTTCTCACACTTATATAACATCCGACTACCATTTTCTATAAAAGACAGTTATGATTTATGATTCCAATGACATATTCACACTTTGAATCAATCTTTCCATCATTACCCTTTTTATGAAAATTGGCACAATCAATTTGAATTTATTTAATTTTTTAAAGCACAAGAGTTATGAATTTATTTGAAAATTATTTACTAAATTTTTACTATGAAAGACTTAAATAAATAACAATTTAAATTAACGGAAAATTATCATTTTCGGACAGTATAATTTTCTATTTTGAAAAGTTCATATACGGACGATTTAGTTTCAAAATCTTCAAATCTGGATCAGTTTCCATTTCCAAAATCATCTAAAATATTCAAATTTTGTACTAATATTTAATTTAGAAACCTTAGTAATTTTATAGATTGATAGTAAAACCAAAAAAAAAAAAATTAGCTTCCTTATAGAGGAAGCTTTGTAATGGTATAAATTTCGAAAAAAATTTAATTCGTTCAATTAAACGTTCCTCAACTGAAAAATGTCTAATACAATGTTCTAAGCAATTGTTCGGATGTGTATGTGTATGTGTGCGTGTGTGTGGATGTGGAAGTGCATGGATGTGGATGTGGAAGTGCATGGATGTGGATGTGTGAATGTGTTTGAATGTGTGTGTGATGTTGATATATGTGGATGTGGATGTACGCGGATGTATGTGGATTTGCATGTGGATTATCGTGGATGTGGATGTGAACGTGCATGGATGTGTGTGGATGTGGATTATTGTGGATGTGGATGTCGATGCAAGTGGATGTGTGTGCGGATATATGTGGATATGCATGGATGTGGATGTGTTTGGATGTGTGTGTGGATGTGTTTGGATGTGTGTGTGGTTGTGTGTGAACGTGGATGTGGATATATGTGGTTGTGTGTGAACGTGGATGTGGATATATGTGGATGTGGATGGATGTGCATGAATGTGTGTGGATGCGCGCGCGTGTGTGTGTGGATATATGTGGATGTGGCTTATTGTGGAAGTGGATGTGCATGGATGTGGAAGTGGATGTGCACGGATGTGGAAGTGGATGTGCATGGATATGGATGTGTTTGGATGTGTGTACGCGTGTAGATGTGTGTGCGTGTGGATATATGTAGATGTGGATTATTGTGGATAGGTGTGTGTGTGTGTTACACTTTCTTGTGAACACGGTAACTTGAAGACAATTGCAAATAAATTAATGAAATTTCGAGGGCTTATTTTCACAACTAATATCTGAAAACAGACAGAAGGATTTCTAAACATAATCATAATTTTTTTGAGCACTTTAAAATATTTCACAAATGGGTTTTTTATAGTAAAACTTTTTTCATTCACATAATTCGAAGCTGATGCAAGAATATAAAAGATTCCTTGTCTTGAGACGCATCGATCGACCTGTAACGTTAATATATTTCATTGAAGATTAAGGAATGTATGATCATTTATGATATTTTAGAAATCAGTTTTATAGTAAAACTTTTTTCATTAGCATATGTAATTCAAAGTTGATGCAAGAATAGCAAAAGACTCCTTGATTAGCGACGAGTTGATTGACCTATAAAATTAATGCATTCTACTGAGGAATAAGGAAGTTATGATCATTTTGGTCATTTTTAATATTTGAAAAATCTGTTTTTTACAGTATAACTTTTTTCATCAACATAGTTAAAAGTTGATGCAAAAACAGAAAATACTCTTTGATTCAAGGCGAATTGATTGACCTACTTATATTTTTGTATTTTTACTTCCTTCATGAGGAAATAAATATATTTCCTAATTAGTCATAATGAGGAAGGAAAGTGCTCATTGAAAATAAGCACCATACAATTATAAATACAAGCAAAGTGGAAACACCCGAGATCGAATTCACAGCTATAATGCTTTATTAATTTATTAATTCACAGCTTTAATACTTCATGGCTTGAAACTTTACGTTCTTATGGTTTATGCTGTAGTCTTTTTGATATTAGAAATTTGTTTAAATTTATTTTTAGAAATTTATCTGTTATCCATTTATCTGGGGTCTTATCAGTTAGTTGACCATTTATCTGAAATTGTATTTATTATGTGAATTTAGGTCCAAATCTTGAGGCTCAAAAACACAATTCCTAAACCATAGATATTTTCCATATTTTCGCTCAAATTTTCCAAATTCGAAGATGATGTCAATCAAATAGTGATTGTTTTGGTTTCGGCGCATTCTGATTCTGATGAATCTTGGTTAAAAACTTCACGCTTTTATTGAAACTTGAATCGTTGTAAAAGTGCAAACTTTTTTCAAAACGTCCAAAATCATCGACTTTCCATATTTTTGCACAAATTTTCAAAATTCGAAGCTGAATTCGATCAAATAATGAATTTTATGTGTACGGCTATAGATTCTGATGAATACTCATTAAAAACTTGAATTGTTATGAAGGTGCAAACTTTCATCAAAACATCCAAAATCATCGATTTTCCATATTTTCGCTTAAATTTTCCAAATTCGAAAATTATGTCGGTCAGATAGTTATTTTTCTGAGGCCGGCTACGGATTCTGATGAATCGTGGTTAAAAATGTGTAGCCTTCACTGAAACACGAATTGTTATAGTTGTTCAAACTTCTTTCAAAATGTCAAAAATTATCGATTTTCAATATTTTCGCTCAAATTCCATATTTGAAGATGAAGTCGACCAAATAGTGATTTTCCTGGGTCCGGATATAGATTCTGATGAATCTTGGTTGAAAACTTTAAGCTTTTACTATGAAACTTGAATCGTTGTAAAGGTGCAAACTTTCATCAAAACGTCAAAAATCACTGATTTTCCATATTTTCGCTCACATTTTCCAAATTTGAAGATAAAGTCGGTCAAATAGTGATATTTCTTGATCCGTAAGAATGTAAGAATTGAGACATAATTTTTCTTAGCACACTGAACAATCATTTATAAGCATTTTGTCCTAGTTAGACAAATCTGACCTGGTGTAAATAACACGCATTAAAATAATTGATTGCCACTGCGAAAACTATCGTTAACTTAATCGCGATTGTAATAACCGTGATCAGGAAAGTTGCAAACCATTACTCAGTAACGGGCCTGGCATTGAAGAAAAACAAGGCTTACAGATTGAGATTCATAAGGACATTGCCTCCTTTATTCCAAAAAATAATGCACGCATCTAGATTATTTTCTATTTTCAAATTTTTCCAAATTTTTAATATATTTAATTATATTTTTCCAAGAATGAATCCTTTCTTCCTTCAAAATAGTATTTTATAATTTCAAGGAAAAGTAATAGAAGGATCTTCAATAACAGTAAATCAAATTGTATAAAAATACCCTATCCCAAAAGTTAATTCCATTTTTCTGGAATAAAATGATTTTCTGAGGGTCTTTTATCTCTGATTTCAAACCTTGACCTTGACATTATTTTCTACAACCCATTTATATTCATAAAGAAACAACGAGCGAAATTAACGACCCTCCATTCAACAGTCTATTTTTTTGGTTGAAAAAACTGGTTTGTCATTTATTTACTTATATATCATTAACTCGTTTTTCAAGTAGTTAATAGTTATTACTTGAATGACAATGGAACTGAAATTTAAATAAGTATGTTAGTTTAAGTAACTACACAGGATTTATTTCTTGATTTTAATCTTATGCTTGGTTTTTGCATAAACGAGTCAATGAAGAAAAATTCAGTGAGATATTAGAAAAAAAATCATTTCTTTGAATTCTATTCTATTTGTTTAATAATTTCAAAAAATTTAAGAAAAATAAATCTAAGACACTGACTTTGAAAACGGCAATTCCCCATTTTAATTTTTATTCTATTTTTTTTGCATCCTCGAATTGAAAAGCGAGTAATTTGCATTTGTCTATTGTCTTTTTTTTTTCTCGCCTTGACACTCACTGCAATTTTGCTATAATTAATGACTCTACAAAGATTTTAAAAAATGTTCGTAAAATAGTTTTTCTCTCTCATTCAACATTGTCAAACATCAAATTTCACCTAAGAGATCACAAAAAAATCATTAAAAGAATTTTTTTTTAAATTATACAAAGATGATAATGTTGATTCATTATTATACAATTTTTCAGATATTCTTTAAAATTTATTTCACGTTTTTCCAATTTATAAGAAATATTTTCCGAAAAGCGATGAGATGATCAGAGTTGGGATTTTTTTTTAAATCTTATAAATTTCCTACCGAGAGTCCACTGGATGACTATTAATTTGCCAAAACATTCTTTGCCAATGACGACCCGTTTTCGGAAAAATCGACTTTTTCCAATTTTTTTATGGATTG
>JAUMHM010087764.1:0-10191 GCA_032362435.1 Melikaiella ostensackeni | reverse complement strand
CCATAATCAGTGAAAAATTTTGACTTTTCAAAAATTTAATTTTTTGTTTTTTTCGTTTTTTGTAAACGTTGGAAACTTCAGACTCATATTTCTAACTGGGTTCATTCGGTAAAAGTTAAATAAGAGCAAACGGTAATTCAGAAAAATGGAAATTATGACAATTTTCAGTTCGAAAAAAAAATTATGCCAAATGGAAATTCGGAAAAATAAAACTTATGCCCAATCGTAACTGAAAAAAAAAACAGAATTAGGACAAAACGGTAATTCGAAAAAATATAAATTAGGGCCAATTATTATTCGGTCAAATGAATTTCGGGAAAATGAAAATTGGGAAGAGTAGATCCGTCGGAATGTTCATACGATCATAACTAATGTAGGGTAGGGTGGGGTCAAAAGTGCGGCGGGGAGTAAGTGCCGCATACGATAACACTACACGTCTTGACATTTTCTGTTGATCGCTCGAATCAGTTGAACTCCCCAAAACCACTGTCAGCCGCTAACAGCTGTTTTTGAGACCGTTGCTGAGGTTAAGTTATTTTCTTGTGAAAAAAGTATTGTTTTCGTCAGTGTTTCATTTCGGTATCAAAATTTATTCCTAGGTGTCATTCATATGAAATAAGTATAATTCGATGCGTATTTATGTATTCTTGCAGCACAGATAGCTCACAATTGAAAAAATTTTGTATTGTTTCAAAAATTTTGATTGTAAATTATAGGAACGTCGGGAGGCAAAAAGTGCCATATGGCAGTTCCCACCTCTGAATCGCCTGAATTCGCCCCTGAGTTTTTATGACAGTTGTGAAGCTTATTCAAAAAGCATTTCCTGCGAACATTTTGTTCAGTGTCTCATATGCGAAAATTGGGCTTGTGAACAGTGTGTTATGAACTGGCAGTCTACAATTTTTGTCTGCATAAATTGCGGAAGTGACGACGAATAAGTCTCTAAACATATAAGTCACCTAACCACTGATATTACACTGAAAGTCGCTAATAAGTCAGTGCGCAATATGTCATTCCAAGAATTTCGTTCGATGATCAGGCGTCGAAGGGGTACAGAGAGCGGCACTCTAGAGCCAGCAAACTCGTCCAGTACCGTACTAACAAAGCGGGCACTTCGAACACCCGCGTGCATATCTCGCATTTATTTTTAAATACACGCGGAAAATTCTCTTTTCATTAATTAGTCTTCATTATTTAAAAAGGCCCACACCCTATGATAACAAAAATGGACGTTTGTACAAAATTAAGTTAATTAATATTATGTATTCCTACTGGAAATAGTTCATACGGCCCTGACTGTTGACATTGGAGTCGCTCCGCTATATGTTCAAGGCCATTTGAGGCAAGAACCAAAGTCGGACTTATTAGGAACTTTCAGTGTATTTTAAATTTTTAGGTCAGAATAATCATATTCAAGCCCTTTTTTAAAGCATAAAACAAGTAAATGTCAAAATTGAGGCTAGAATGTAGGTAGCAGAGGTGATTATGAGTTCTAATGGCATTATTGCTAGAAGGGGCGAGGACTGCTACCTAAGGTCCTTCAAAAACAGAGCCTATTGTTGGAGAAAGGGAGTCGCTCTCGCCCCTTCCAGCAATAATGCCATTAGAACTCAGAATCACCTTTGCTACCTACATTCTAGCCTCAATTTTGAAATCTACTCGTACTTGTTTCATGCATTGAAAGAGGCTTCAAATATTACTATTCTGGCCTGAAAATTTGAAAATATATTGTTCAAATCTGAAGGAACAGTTGGAAGAAGTTTCACCTCAAAAAAGTTCCCTTAAATATCTCAAGTTGTTTACCAAAAATGAGGTAATTTTTTACTTATAATTTTCAATGCAAATGAGTTAGTCGATTTTCTTTTTGCTCAGGAAGTTGCATGAACTCGAGTTCAGACCGCCACCTGATCTATTTCCAAAGTACTTTTTGGAATATTTTCTCATTTTCTCATTTTACTTATTTTTTTTTTAAATCGCACAATTTTTCAGTTAACCAAATTTCATAACGGAAGCGTTGATAATATGACTATAACAGTTGAAAACTTTTTTGGGTTCTAGTAAATTTCAAATATTTTTTAACATAACCATGTTTCGCCAAGCACCATCCATTGTCAAGTTGTTTTCAAAATCCAGTTATTGTTTAACACTTCAACATGGTGGACGTAGCCGTACACGTATGGATAGGCATCTTTTACATAATGTTTATAAAGCTATCCCTAACGTATGTGTGAAAAATGCTACTCTGCCGGATTTTTTACTCAATGGGAAATTTGTACTCCATTGACTGGACTATCACCTCGCTTTTCCCACTAATTTCATTGGTGGGGGAAGCATCCAAAAAATATAGTTATAGGTAGATAATTCTGCTTGGAAAAAGTGTGGAGGAGAAATTCTGGCCTTCAATCATAAAAATTAGGCAAAGATGGAGAAGGAGAATGAGCGAAATGTCCAGTAAACTTTGCAAATCGAAACTAATATATTATATAAGGATAAATATATGAAGGTGTTATGTATGAAAAAATTGAAAAACAACCAGACATTGTGTATTGCGGAATTTTTGTTATATTGCTTTTGCGACAACATTATTTTAGCTCTAGGAAGAGAACCTGTGAACGAAAAACATTCATTTAAATTTAATAAGGAGTGTAAAAAATAGATATGCAATAATAATAATGAAAGTTGCAAACGCCCAGCGACGTACAAGTTCCCGCAAAAAGAAAAAGTGAAAAATCGGCACTTCAGAAGAATGACTCGTTATATTGATTTTCCCCTAATTTGGTAACCAAGAGGGTACAAACGAAAATACTGGATGTACGAAAAGTACAAATGACGTGCAAATGTCCACAAAAAAAAAACTAACAAAATTCGGACTTTGGGGGAAGACGTGAAGTTAGCGCCCGAAATTTATTCAGTCCATAAATTTTGAAACAGACATGTACAAACAATGAAACTTAAAGTACAAACAGTACAACCGTACATGAAAAAAAAAATTTGAAAAAATTGAGCTCTGGGGGGCTAACTTCATAGGGGTCAACACCAGGGAAATATACTCGTCTACGACGCCAAGATTCCACAGTTCAAATCTTGCCAATTGGTTCTGGTTTCTGGTACTTTTCAGATTCAATCAATTAATTTTGGCGACAAATAATTAATAACATACTTTGGATAAAAGTTGAGGATCTTCACAGTAAAAACACATGCCTAAACATCTTAACATTGATTTGTATCAAATTCAGAAAATTTTTCTGAATTTCAGCTAAATGTTAGGAAGAGATGGATTTGGAAATACACCGGAAGCTCGATTCAACGGTTCTCGATATACCGCCTTCCTAAAATTTCCGCCAGCTGCATTCAGTGATGAGGG
The DNA here is from genome assembly GCA_032362435.1 of Melikaiella ostensackeni. Classification (NCBI taxonomy): domain Eukaryota; kingdom Metazoa; phylum Arthropoda; class Insecta; order Hymenoptera; family Cynipidae; genus Melikaiella; species Melikaiella ostensackeni. The sequence goes on along the minus strand of JAUMHM010087764.1, from coordinate 6,827 downwards.
GGTCCAAGTGGCCAAGAGAAAGGCTCCGTGAGCTCAGCGGAGTTGAGCAGTTCCGTAGCCACAAAGCGGGCTGTTAGAACACACCCTATTCGTTATTGCATTCGTCCTTTTAGATTATTCCACTTCCACGTATTCATAAGATGGATTAGAGGGGGGACGAAATGCTTCTTTTAGATATTTGTCAGTATCGTACCATTAGAACACATCCTTTCTAAAGTATCATTTTTGATCCAAAGGTCAATAAGGATACTGCAAGCAGTTCTTGGAATTATAAATGGAACTTTTTTTTATCATATGAATAATTGACGGATTTATGCACTCACATTATCGCTGAAACTATGTGTCATTTCGGCCTTCAACAAGACGAAGCGACACATATTTTGTTCTGACTTGCAATTGAAAAAAAAAAGTTATTAAACTTTAAGTCATTAAGTTATTAAATCTTGGAGAGTTCTTAGCTCCGCGATTCTGTGTTCTTTTTGTGTTGATTATATATTTTTATTATATTTTTACTCATGTGTGAGAAAACTTACATTTTTCACAAAATAATTCTGTACACTTCAGCACATGTTCACCTATGTTATGAATCGTTCTAAATCAATGCACTGTGACTCACTGACTGCAAATAGTTGGTTTATTGATTCATTTAGTTGTTATAAGCAAATGCACTGAAAATCTAGTCAAATAAGTAATATACAAATCAACAGAACAGATTAAAATTTTTATAAATTTAACTGAATTTTATTAGAATTTGAAGTATACTGATCGGATTACGAAATGTTTGGAAATTAAAAAAACAAGAATCCAACGTTCAAACTTGAACAACACACTTTTGGATGTCTTCCTTCAAATTAACAAAAAAAAAAACAAAATAAAAAAAAGCAAAAAAAAGGCAACCTTGAAAAGGGTGTGAAATGATTCTGGCAGAACTTTGTAAATGTTTTTTTATTGTGATTCAAAAAAATAGGAATAAAAAAAATGAGAAAAAAAGGAAGCGGATTTAGAGATTGCCTTCTTTTTCTTTCATTTTTTTTTATATTGGTTTTCAATTCTGAATAGAGATGTTTAAGACTGTGTTACCCAAATTTGATGTTTGGATTCTTGGTTCTTCTCATTCTCAAAAATTTCGTAGTTAAATTCAAATGTTTGATTGACTCTGAATTTAATTTCTTAAATTTTTATACTGCTCTGAACAAAATGTTATAAATTAATTAATTGTGCACAAAAAAATCGCATACTTATTTTTGAAAAATTTCATTATTTGTCTCAATGTATAGAGATCGTTTCAACCAAAATCTTTTTTTAGATCTAATATCTCTCACTGAAAGTGCTGAACTGCTGAATATTTCAAGGAATGAATATCATAAGAATAAGACAAGAATGTGGATACAGATATGTAACGAAAATGTTTAGTTTTCTCGGGTTCTTGAAAAACAATTTTCACTACTATATTATACTGTTACTTGCACTTTTCACATTAAATTGATTATTTGACATTGAACTGAAGACCACCTCCCTTCTACAGCATTATAGTCCTAATTCTCAACGAAGTATAATCTTCACCAGTTATTGAAAGATCCCAACAAAAACACTAAGTATGAAAAAGCACCGCTAAGTACAAGGATGTTAATGTTACATTTATTAACGTTAGAAAAGAACCCAAAGTTCTAAAATCACAAAGTAAATCCACTCTTACAAATAGTAGAAAATTGATAAATAAACTTATGTTTCAATAAAAGTAATGTTATTAAAAGTAGAGAAGTAATTATTGCAGTAATTATTATTAAGGCAGTTAGATAAATACCTAATAGTTTTTGTTTGATAAGAAAAATGAAATTCATAATTTAGAGATATAAAAAAGAGAAAAAACGTTTGGCGGCCTGTATTATAATAATATTATTATCGATACAAATTATAGGTCAGCAAAATTTGGTATAAATTACTGATAATAATCTACAAGCTTACGTATTCGCAACTAAACATTTCGTTCGCAGCCTGAGGTTGATTTGCTGAGATGCTTTTGTTTTTTATTCTTTAAATTGAATCGTTTTATTATATGAAGTTCAGAAATACATAAGTGAATATAAAATAAAAAATATTCAATTGACAATATATGGAATACTTGGAATAACAAGGAAGCCTCAACGTTTTGACTTCTGATATTAGTTTTAGTAGAAATAATTAAATTGCTAAAATCTATTACAATTACAATTTTTCAATTTCAAGCGTGAGTGGAGTCTTTGATCCTCTTAGTTTATTATGTGAAAAATTCTAATTGATTTAAAATATTATAAAAGTTATATGACTTTCCCCATTTCATATCTTTCAAAACTATCAATTTAAAAACTTTAAATCTTATTTCTTGAACAACTTTCAGCTTGAAACTTTCATCATTAAATAATTTTGAACTGGTATAGTTTAACATCAAACAACTGTGAATCTAAAGCACGTTATCGTTTCATTGAAAATGGTTTGTTTTCATTTTTAAATTATCAAAACTTTATCGTGTGAAAATAGTTATACTTTATATGTAGTTTAAAAATAATTCAAAACAATGCTTAATTGAATGATTAATTTTAACCTGAAATTTCTGTATTAATCATTTAAAAGTGAAGACTAATTAATTTTACAAATTAAAAGTGAACCGTTTTCAAATTTAGAGTCTTTAAAATTGAAAAATTTTGAATTTAGAGTGCTGCAAAAATTATACAATATCCAATTTATAGCCTTTGAAATTTAAAATGCACAGCTTTCAAAACGCAGATATCACAAATTTTCATTTTTTTTTTCTCAAAATTATGAGTTTTATATTCACGTTAATGAAAAATTGGCAGATTCAAAATGAAACTTTAAAAACTGTACACATAGAATAGGAAGGGTTAAGGGTGAATTTTAAAAAATTAGATATCTTCAAAACTTAAAAGTTCAATTTCAAATCTACAAAACTAAAATAACGTTTCAAATTTACGTCACTACAAAATTGAGAATGTCGGAATAGAACATTTAAAATGATGCATATTTAAAATGTTACCATTCCACTATACATATAATAACTATAAATTGAAATCGTGCATGATTAAAAAATTCTGAAAAAGCATTAAAAACTGAATATTTCAAAAGTAGCTTTCTAATTTTCCAAGCTCCTTTGCAAAGCAATCTGTGAAAAAATATAATAAATTTGCCTTAAAAATAAAGCCATGCAAGAACTAGGCATTCAACATAGAATTATTTTCAATTTGATAATGTTCTAAATTGAACAATTTAAACTCAAAGCTTCTCAAATTATATTTTTGAAGTGATTAAATAGTACAATTTGAAATTGGAATGACAGTAAACATGTTTTATTTTTTTGTACACCTAAAAATGGAGCATATAACTTGTGAACATAAATTCGTCAAATTATATCTTCCAGATAAAGAGTTTCACGTAATTGAAATCCATCCAAGGTCGGACGTTATATTAAGTCTTTCTGCGTACAGGTAATATAAGCTGAAAAAAAGAGAACTTGTTCTAAAGCTTCTTTGCAATATTTTTTAGATTTCTCCAAAATATTGTTCATGAAACGAAAAAAGTAATGAAAACAGCATAATCTTCTTACCTGTAGGGCTAGACATTTTTTTAAAACTTGTTGCGATGCCGTTGAGAACTTAATTGGTAAATGTCACGAACATTTTTTAGTGTAATTTTGTTCCAGATGAAATTCAATTCATATATATAAGTAATTTGGTCACTCCACTTAAAATTTTCTTAACTTCCAGACAATTCTTTGCGAGCAGGTGACGAATAAAGAAACGAATAAATAAAAAAGAAGCCTGCCGTAAAAAATAGATGTCTTTTAAAATATTCGAAAAAAATGTTAAATAGAAATGAATTCTGATTATTTTATAAATCTTATCTGCTGATAACAAACAAATTCTGCTGTTCCAAAATTCTCCTTTTCCATAAAAATCTAAAATAGTAGTTGCTACCGAGTTGTGGCCTGCAGTCACTTTTAGTCCTTGCTGAGTTGCATCCTAATCAATTGTCCATAAACTAGTCAATGAAGGATTTTAGTAAAAAATCCGACATAGTAGATTTTTTTTATACATACGTTAGAAATAGCTTTATGAACTCAATGTAAAAGATCCCCATCCATACGTATACAGATGCGGCCGCCATGTTGGAAAGCGATAAACAATAACTGATTATTGGAAATAACCCAACAATGGTTGGCTCTAGGTGAAGTATGGTTATGCTAGAAATGTTTAGAATTTAGTACTACACTAAAAATTTTCTAACTGTTGTAGTCATGTTAGTCAATTAGTCAGTTAGTTAATTTTCTGAGCAACAAAAAAATCGACCAACTTGTTTGCAAATTAGCAGTAAAAAACTACCTCAATTTCGGCATACAATTTGAGATTCTTAAGGACACGTTTTTGAGGCGAAACGCCTTTTAATTGTTCCTCCATATTTTTACAATATATTTCCAAATTTTTAGACCAGAATAATAATATTTAAGGTCTTTTTTGTAGCATCGAGCAAGTAAATTTCAAAATTGACGCTAGAATGTAGGTAGCAGAGGTGATTATGAGTTCTAATGGCATTATTGATGGCAGGGGCGAGGACTGCTACCTAAGGTCCATCGAAGACAACAACATTTTGAAAAAATATCTCATCGACTCTCTGTGTATCCTGAAACTTCGTTTACTGAATAAGGGTTTATTATTTTTAATCCAGGAAGAAGACACTTGTTTGCCACAAATATTATGACAAGAATGTTTCCCGATTGTAAGTATAGCAGTGAAATCATTTTTAATGATCCTCTTTTTCTCGAATATTAGTTAAAAGTGTAAAGAAAAATCAGTGTAAAGTGTCAAAAACACATCTCATTTAAATAAACCTTAAATACGAAAAATCACAGGAATATAACTTTTCTAAAACACGTCAATATAATAGAGTAACACATAAATGTAGTGATTATGAAACATTTTATTCAATAAATAATTTGTTAGATATTCCTTTTGATTATCTGTGCACGCCGAACATCTGTGGACACCTTTCCCCTACATACGTTGAATGGAAGTTCTTGATAATCACAAAATACCTGTATAATTATTGTTTTCATTTACATCTAATTGATACAAAATATTAAAATTTAGGTCCTTTCAATTTCAAAAATATGAAAACTTCAATATTTTCAAATTTGGATTTCACATTCGGAAATAATAAAAATGATATTTGGATTGCTCTTAGATGATGAAACTCAAAATTCTTAATTATTCATAAATTCTTACAATTCTAGTCGGAGTTTTTATGTGATTTATTCTTTGACTTATTGTTGGGTGCAAATAAGTCTATGCCATCATTTAATTCTGACATTAAGAAGACGTAGACTTTCATATTTTACATTTGCTGGACGATGCCAAAAATGAAGGTCTGCGTCTTTTCAATGTCAGAACCACATGATGGGCATAGTATTATTTGTACTTATCGTTATGTGAAATTTTAGTTTAAGTTAACGTTTATTGAAGATGTTTACACATAAATCTATCTTGGGTTTAGGACGCATGTACTGCTTTTCTTTTGCAACATTTCCTGTTCTATCAGTTAGATAAACTTTATTCGACATGCTCCATGTTTTCACCGAATCGATGGTCGATCGGAGTCCCTCAAGAAAGAAATTTTCGGACTCGTCAAAACCAACGTTGGGCCTTTTGCTCGTCTCAGAACGCAGGGTATTTGAGAAGTCTTGGGAAGCTGAGAAGTGCCGAGAAGTCTTGAGAAGATCTTTCATCGCTCAGATTCTCAAGACTTCTTTTGTTATTTCTCGGATTCTCAAGATTTCTCAAATACACCCCGTTCTCAGGCAAGCAAAAGGTCCGACGCTAGTCAAACCCTACCTCTTGCAAAGTCAGTCTACGAATCCACCGAGACTCGAACGCTCGTCCTAGCAGTGCTGGGGCTTAGTGGCGAGTGTGCTAACCACTAGACGACTAGACCACAGTGTTGGTGATTTGCTAGTATAGTTTTCTCAGTGCAAAATATCATTTTTCATCCGAAGTCGGACTAAAATCTTAATAATAACTTACAGTCGCATATTATCACTACACTTAGACCCTTACATTCGTAGAACACTTACTTTCTAAGTGTTATATTATTATAAACAAAATGTTACGTAACTATATTAAAGAAAAAGTCATTTTTCTTTAATTCGTGGTACAAATTTGCTTGTATTACACATTATTTGCTTCATGCCTAACAAAAAAATTAGTTCTGCCATTTTTGGTTAACGGGAATTTTAAAGAACGTAATATCTGCTCTTGGCAAAGATTGTATATGGTTACTATTACATAGGTTTATTTGAACATAATGGTCAGCTCGATGCATTATACGAACATAACCATATTCGTCTATTATAGCAACGATTTTACCTGTATCGGTTTCTATTGTCCCAATAGGGAGCATATCTTGGGTTATTTCACGTCGAATGTCATGATTTTCTCCCCCCACGTAGAAAATACCATATCCAAGAGGAATATTCTTACGGCTACGTAAAAGCTTGGGTGGGCCTTGTGCAAAATTTCTCTGTGAACTGAATCCTGTAACAAAAATTGAAGTGGATGAGTTTTAGTACTCCGAAAAAACTAACTTGGTCAGAAATTATTCTTTCATAGTTTTATATTTATATTAATAATTTTTATCGAATAAAACTTCACATATTAAACATTTGCCACAGAATATTAGTTCTTATAACTAACGGCAGTAACTGGTGGTGATTTTCGACTCGTCGAGATCTTTAAGGGCATGTGACACAGTCAAATTCCTACATTACCGACCTCTTTTTTTCG
>JAUMHM010087763.1:0-10191 GCA_032362435.1 Melikaiella ostensackeni | reverse complement strand
ACTGCGCCTTTATCTATACGCTGCTGGCATTTCACGCTTGGTTGAACACCGTCTCTCGCCCCGACCGCTGAGAAACTACGGGGGCCAGCAGTCGGCCAGCAGTTCTAGGAAGGCGTATATCGGATGGGCTTCTATGGGGGTTCGAGTGTATAAGGCATTTCAAAGAATTTCACAGGAGTTAAATGATTTTTTCAAATCTCCATGGATTCAAGAGATTTCAAAGGTTTCTAGGGATTAAGGCAGGTTTTTTTTTTTAGAGAATTTTAATGAATAAGTTTAATTTAATTTAATTCATTTTTAATGGATTTCAAATGATTTATGCTTATTTTAATGGATTTTTACGATTTCCAAAGATTTCAAAGCATTTTAAGGGATTTCGGAGAATTTCAAAGGATTTTCAAAAATTCAAGGGATTTCAAAGAATTTTGTAAGATTTCGAAAGATTTGAAGGAATCTCTAAAGAACTTTGCAAAATAAATAAAATTAAATTGAATTTCAAGGGATTCTTAGCGATCATAAAGATTTCAAGGGATTTTAAGGTATTTCAAGGGATTTCTATATAACTTAAGAGAATAAATTTAATTTTATTTCAAGGGATTTCAATAATTTCATGACATACTGAGAAATTTCTGAAATTTCAAAGGATTTTGAAGATTTCAAGTTATTTTAAACAATTCCACAGAATTATCAAGAATTTAAAAAAATTACAATAAAAATTCAAAGCATTTTGTAAGATTTCCAAAGATTTCAAGGGATTTCTAGAGATATCTGGAGAATTAAATTCTAGAGGATGAAACTTTAAGGGATTTCTAGCAATTCCAAAGGTTTTAAGGGATTTTTAGGTATTTCAAAGAATTTCAAAGATTTCTAGCGATTTGAACGGGGTTTTAGAGAACTTTAATAAATAAGTTCAATTTAATTTATATCCAAGGTCTTTCAATGATTTCTACTTATTTCAATCGATTTCTACGATTTCCAAAGATTTTAGGGGATTTCAATGTATTTCTAGAGAACTTTAGGGAATAAATTTAATTCATTTTATTGTCAAGGGATTTTGAATGATTTCTTCAGATTTCTAACTATTTTAAAGATTTCAACGATTTCAAAGTAATACAAAAGGGGTTAAGAGATTTCAAGGGATTTCTACGGACTTTAACGGATTCAAAAGATTTTAATAGATTTGACAATATTTCCGAGGGTATCAAGTGGTTTCAAGAGACTCCAAAGGATTTTCACGGATTTCAATGAAATTTCGAGAGATTTTAAAGATACTAAGGGAAGTCACAGATTTCTCTTGTGTAAAGTTTATTTATGCAGAATTGGTATTTTTGTTTATAGTACACTCAACTCTCAAGTAAGCGCGGGTCTCGGGTATTGCTTACTTTGACCGTGATCTCTTCCGAGAATTTCTACGATGAAAACAGTCAGGGCCGTATGAACCATTTCCAGTAGGAACGCATAAAATTAATTAACTGCATTTTGTACAAATGTAGATTCTTGTTATCATAAAGGATGAACCTTTTTTAATAATGAAGACTAATTAATAAAAAGAGGATTTTTCACGTATATTTAAAAATAAATGCGAAATGTGTACGCGAGTGCGTGAGCTGCCCGCTTTGTCGCTACGGTACTGCGTGATTGCGTCAAGGTCGCCGTGCATCTTCCCCTGTCCCCCGGATTCCCTCTTCGTAGAGTGCGAGCTGGCAGAATTCTAGGGACGCAGTAAGCCGAGGCGCAGTATATCGAGAGTTGAGTGTACTTCCATATGAGATTATCAGTAGTCTAAAATAAATCGTTCCTTTGCAGTTTCTCTAATTTTTATATTGATTCCTTCAATATTTTTTTATTATTTCTTCCGATGCTGATTATCCTACGAGCGTTTTCTGTGTAATGATTTTCTATAATCAATTCCTTATAATCCATGGATCTTTTACAATCTTGTGCAATATTTTTCAGTCACATATATGCAATCTTGTGCAATCGCATGCAATCTTGCAATTTTGCAATCTAGTGTACACCAAAAGTCAGAGTAATTAGCCCTTCGTCTTATTCCTTGTGACTTGAGGACGCTCTAGGTGTTCAGTCAAGCTCAGAATTACTCAATCATTAACTTGATTAATTAAATCAACAAAAAAAAGTCTATTGAAAATTGTAAAGAATTCATCAAAAAAACTTAAGCGTATTTAAGACAAAAATATTTAAGGTCATAATTTTTTATTTAAATATAGCTATTTGTATATGTGTGTTTTTTCTTCCGTTTTAAATGAAATACAGTCATGTGCATGAATCGAATTCAATCCAATGTAATCTGATTCGATTCAAGCTGTGATCGAATCGAAAAAATCCGATTCGACTCAGCGCCTGAGTCATAAGTCGAATTTTCGACACCGACTCAAGCTGTGATCGAATCGGAAAAGTCCGATTCGACGCAGTGCATGAGTCACGAGTCGAAATTTCGACACCGACTCAAATTTAGATTGAGTCAAATTTTTCGAAACCGACTCCAGAAGATTGAGCAGAGTATTATTTATACTTTTATATCGAAGCGCTTTGTTGGGCGTGATGTAATTGAATATTGAATTTATTACATTCTTTTTTTTAAAATCTACTAAACTAACTAAACGCATCTGTATATCATAATTAAATTTATTTATTAATGTTGAATAAGAACTAATTATTGAAAATAACCATTTTGACTACAGAGAAACCAATTTTTATGAAGTCTCAATTTCTTATTTTATTATAAGAGCCGTATATTTTTAAATACATTCTCTGAATGGTAGTAGGCTAGAGAAGATTCAGCAACTCAAGGTCGTTGTAATATTTAATATATTTTTAATAATTTCCAATTTTCTCAAAAATAAAGTATTTGAGCCACATTTTTCATTTACCAATCTTAACAATAAATAAAGAATGGCTCAGTTTGTTCTATGAAACATTCTCTACAATTATATACACGATGCATTTTGGTAGAAATAATATGTTTAGAATTTGTTGAATAAACGAATTATTTGTAGCAGAATGCAACGAGTCGAATTGTAGAGAATGCTTCAAATAACAAAATGAGCCATTGTTTATTGAGATTGGATGGAAATTAAGATATGTTATGAAGAGGTTCAAAAAACACCAAATGTCAAATAACTATTATAAAAAAAAAATAATTTTGCCTGGAAAATAATTGCTGCCTCTTTCAAAAAGCACTGAAATTGATTTCGGTATTATTTCTTTTGCTCTTATAAACCGTTTTTCAGTTTGAGATGTCAACGTGTCGACCATAAAAACCGATTTATTTATTATTTACCTTATGCGTCGATTCAATAAAATTCGACTCAATCTAAACTGCTGGCTCGGTTTGAAATTTCGAATTTTCTCGTTTTGATCACAGCTTGAGTCGGTGTCGAAAATTCGATTTATGACTCAGGCGCCGAGTCGAATCCGGATTCTTCCGATTCGATCATAGCTTGAGTCGGTACTGAAAAATTCAACTCATGACTCATACCGAGATGTCGGTTCTGAGTCAAGTCGAATTACTTTGCAAATCACTAACAAAATGCGTAATTTTTATTCAATTTTGAAAGATTCTTTACTATTCGTTCTGTTTTTAATGAATCTGAAGTTCAAAATGAGTTTGTGAGAAAACGGGTTGAAACGAAGTTGTAACCTTAGTCTTTTTCTGTGCAATTGTTTATTTGTTTCATACCATGCTGTCGACCAAAATTTCAAAGATCTTAAAAGATTTCAGGGAGTCTACTCAAATCCTGAAAAAAATTTCCTGGCAATTTTAGGAGTTTTTCAGGTACCTCTAGATTTCTCATGGTATAATTTTTCTAAATATGGAGCGATTGAAGTATGAAGTATCGCATTTTTTAAAGCAATTCTTACCCAATACCCCTTCAAAGCATTATTCAATACTTATTAACCACTTTAATTATCCAACTGTTATACAAAAATCGGAAAATCAAAAAAAAAAAGGAATAAGTACCGTAAAATGGGGCTAATCAGCTCGTTTTTTTTTCTCGTTTTTTACAATAAAGTGCAAAAATGAATTCCAGTTATGTATTGAAGCTTTTTATTCGATGCAACTAACAAAACTGCACCAAGGAAGATTTAAAATAAAGTTTAATGTTTGTGAAAAAATCGATAATCGTAAAACTTTGTTATTCGGAAAATTAGATAATTAATTATAAAAAATTAAGTTGCGGGTGGGCCAGTTTCTGCCGCAATGAAGCGAGTTTATTATAAATAATGTTTTTTTCATTCTTTGTAAATATCTGAATGTGTAGAAATGGTACCTCTTATGAGTAAAATTAAATAACTATGTTCATTCAGTTATGAATGTAACATTATAAAAAGACACGCATTCCCTTAATGGTACAAGATTTTAGGAATTTTGTGATTTTTTCATGAATAACTAAAACCATTTTTTTTATTCTTTTCATATGTACTATACTTACAATTCCGTGAATATTTAACATATTAATATCTTCAAGAAAATATATTTTCCTGAGATTGGTGAAAATGATAAAAAGAAGTTTGACTGAGACAAGTATAAATCCAGTACTATAAATTTACTTTTACAAATGAAAAAACATCGTTATTTAATTTAATATTCACTATTTTTAAACAAATTTTAGCATTCCCGAAAAATTTCCATGACTTTAAAAAAACCTGACTTTTCATTGACTTTCCCTGACAAAAAAAATTCCCTGACATTTCCAGGTTGTCGAGGTTTTCCAGTCGAGTAGACACTCTGGATTTATAGAAATTCTTTAAGCGATAATGTATTCTTCGGTATGGAATTTGAATAAAACAATTTTGTTTATATATCCAGGGGTTGAGCAAATTATAAATAGCTGTCTGATGACGATTTAAAATAATCTTTCTACCTTTGCTTGCTTTCATTTTATGTTGGCATTGATAAGGATTTTTACGTATAAAAATTAAGAAAATATAAATATTTTATAATTTATCAGAAAATTAATTGCAATGAGGTAGATTTGCCTTATAATTAATGATGTTCTTTATTAGCAGAGTTTTGACAAGGACGCAAATATTAGTTCTTTTACATAATCCAGATAATGTGTCCAATGATTGTAAATTTTCCTAGATTTTTATTAGGGTTTACTTGGAACAAAATCTATTTTCTTATATAGAATTCAAGATCAAAAAATCTTCAACCCTTAAAAATTAGTCCACAATGTTTGGCAGAGTTTATAAAATTTCAAATATAACAGTTTTAAATATATCTCAAAACATATTAAAAAAAATCTAGAACATTCATTAAAAATATTCAATCGCCATTTCAGTTTCAAGTTTAAACGAAATTCCAATATCCAGAACATGATATATTTTTGAGTCATTGAAGTGAATCAAATTTCCTGAAAATTCAATTACTTTTATTGAAAATATCAGACTTAGAAAGTGTAGCTTTCTAAGTCTACTTTTAATTATTAAGATAGCTTTTAATTATCAAGCATTCATTTGTAGAAGAAAAGGTTCTGGAAATAATGGCAATAGCAAATACTTTCTCAAGGAAAACATCACTTTCTAAAACGAGTAAAAGTGCAGATGTCAACTTTTCTAAGAAAATGTTACATCTACCGTCTCTTAGTCCAAAAAATATAGAGCCCTCAATTTTTCCAGAGATTTTAGTGAATAACTCGGCAGGAAAAAATTTCTACAATATGAGACCAAAGTCATTTTATAGATTAAGGTTTCTTGCATACAGGTGAATGTCTTTCAAAATTTTCGGTCCTATAGTATTTTTTTTATGATGAGTGAAAGCTTGAAGTGGACCATTTTCTTACGATCATTTTCGAATGTTCAACGTCATGTGGATCTTACTCTCCCAAGTCTAAAAGTCTGAGTAAAAAGATCTGCCAAAAATATAGGAATTTCACTGATCCTTTCTGTGCACAATGGTGCAAGCTGAAGTCTAAAATGATAATTTGTTACTAAGTTAATGAAAAAAAATAGTAAAGCATTATCTTCGAGACTAAGCAACCTACAAATATCATTCTTGAAGAAAATGACAGGTTTTTAGCTCCTGAAAAAAGTGCATAATGTTCAAAAAATTATTTTTCTATTCGAAAAATACGAAGAGCTATCCCATTATTATTAAAGGAACCACTGGCGCTGGTACCATTCACTCTCGCTAAGAACTCCTTTGTATTTTTCAAAGGAGAAAATAATTTTTTTAATATTGAGATGCGATCTTTTAATTGTAAACATTACATGCATTATTTTCAGGAGCCAAAAATCTGCAATTTGCTTCAAGAATGATCTCTGTAGATTGCCTAGTCTCGAAGATAATGCCTCATTAGTCCTTTGTTATTAACTTAATAATAAATTATTATTTTGGTCTCATCATTAAAAATTACTGATGCACGGAGAAAATGTGTTCAGTAGCCGCTACAAAAAGTTTTGTAAAAGTCGGACATGAAAGCTTTTCAGCAACTTTTAATATTTATTTCCAGAACCTTTTAATATTTATTTCGAGAACCTCTATATTTTGGACTGTAACGATTACTGTTTGGGTTGTACATGGAAAAAATTTTTTGGTGAAGTTTTACACGACTGAATAGAAATTCTAGGACATAAGGATATTATTGTAAGTTTTCGTTTTCACTCTAATAAAACCAATTATGTGAAAATCTAATAAACGAATTATGAACTTATGGCAGAATATCAGTAGATTTTCCTAACTGTCTGGTAATAAATATTTGCACTTCTCGGTGAAATTTCGAAAGATAGTTTTGCTGAAATGGCAAGAAATTATAGAAAATATATTTCAGAATCTCACAGAGCATGATAGACAACGTAAGAAAGCTTTCTCCAAAGAAAACGAAAGATTCGTAAGTTTTCATTTTCAGTGAGGTAAAACGAATTATGTGAGAATCTAATAAACGAATTAGGAACTTATGGCAGAATGTCAATGGATTTTCCTAACTGTCCGGTAATAAATATTTGTACTTCCCGGTGAAATTTCGGAAGACAGTATTGCTAAAAGGGCAAGAGATTATAGGAAATATATAATTACGGTTACTTCTTATCATCATAAATATTCTTTGAATTAATTTTATATTTATTATGCACGGAAAAAAGTACATTACAAGATTTACTTCGAATGCGAAAACCGTAAATTTTACAATGTAATTTTTTCGTATTAGTGTATCAGGTTTCAGAATAGATAAAGTAGTTTGGAAAGATTTATTTTGTGATAAGTAGAATAAAATTTAACATATCTGTGATATAAACGCTTATAAGAATGTACATAAAAATTACAAAGTCGAACACGTTCTTTGAATATTAGTAAACTTTATAAATGTTTAGTTGATATTTGTCAATGAATGTTAAAATAAAAATTAAGTCACCATTTCATTAAAATAATGAATAATGTGTTGATATTTATAAATTGTAACATATATTTAGGGCACTCTGTACGTTAGGGTGGTTCAAAATCGCTTTGTTAATGGAGAGCAATGATGCTCCCAATTCGGTTCCAAACCTGGAAGAAGAAATGGCATATTATCGTTTTTTTGAAATTTTGATTTTAACAGGTGCCGTTAGGCACTCGAAATCACCCATGTAAAATACACAGGAAAAATAACTTTTTGGGGTTTCTGGAATAACTTCTGCGGGTTTGAGAAAATGTTACGGGAAAGTTATAGGACTTCTAGAGGACTTTCTAATGAAGAATTCTGTGTATTATTCATATGGGTTTGCCACCCCTAACATATACACGGAGCACTCTATTCTCATTTATTTTGCCAAACATTATTGTTGGTTTAGTAAACGAGAATGAAAAGTTCATTGACTATTCCTTTTGCAATTTTTCCATAATTATGATAAATTTTATTTTATTTCTGTCATTTTAGAATGAATTGGCTCATGACTTAATACACGAATGATATTAACTATCAATTATCAAAACATTTCATATAAGATTTTAAAAATTTGAAATACAGGTCCATATTCTTTATAACTAATAGCATATAATCTCGTGAAAGAACTTCAAATACTATCATAATGTCCTAATGTCCTGAGATTACCAAAAGTCGTGTAAAACTTCACCGACAAATTTTCTCCGTGTAGCGATTATCAACGTCAAAGTGCGTCGAAGCGCGTCCGTTTCGACTTCGGTAATCACTTTAATTCAGATTATACAGGTTCTCGATATAATTATTGAAAGTTACCGAAAATCCTTCATGTTCGATTTTTACAAAACTTTTTGTAATGGCTACTGAACACATTTTTTCCGCATTGACTGAACATTTTAAAAGATACACGCCAATCATGAAAAAAGTGGATAGTCAGATTCACTATAAAAACAATTTAAATAGTTTTTGATACCGTATGAGATAGTGATTTGAAAACATACATACCTAAAGTCAGCCTCACTATGTACTTCAAATTGTAAAAAGAGAGATTACCAAGGCAAGCAGCTTCAATAACTATTTGGAATAGTACAGTTGAACATGTAAGCTGTTGTGAATAACTAATTTTCATAGTAAGCAAAAAATTGTGAGTTTGATTTTTGCAAGTGTGTGCAATTGTGTAAAAAGAAACGTATATAAAGTAGGTGCAGTAATCATATGTAAAATTTTTTTTTCTCTTTAAATCCATCGATACTATACACCATTTTTGTTGTCAAAAGTTTCGAGCTAATCTACTTATAAATTGCCGAAAGCGTGCGCATACAATGTGAAATCGGCAAACTTACTCTTCACACTAGTTAGGCTTACTACACGAAATAATAACTCTTCCTTTAACTTCCCTGTGCATTTAATGAGTGACACAATGCATCCTTCTATTTAAAATTATCCATCCTACTTTCTCAATAAATGAAATTCAATAACTTGATTGCTAAATAGTGATTTTAACCAAATTCACCGGCGGAAAGCTGCGCTTCAATTTAAGATGTTCGAAGCTACCAGTTTCGAGAGTTATTCTTATGATCCATGTTTCCCGTGATACGTATGAAACCTTAATCTTCAAATTGTCTTTTGTCTCATATCTTAGACATTTTTTCCAGCTGAGTTATTCACTAAAATCTTTGGCAAAATTGAGGGCTGTATATTTTTTGGACGGAGTAGTAAGTGCCTCATTCCGATCATGAACACAAATCGCGATCATCAGGGCTTGAAAATATGTTAGGTCGTTGAAGGTTAGGAAGGTCCTAAATAGTATATGACTCTCGTTATTCGAGCAGGATAATTTGTCGCAGTTTTCCTTATACAGCAGTAGTCTTGAAAGAACAGTTGAGGGCAGATTTGCGTGTCAGGTAGATATTACGTTTGTATATAGACGGTAATTAGTCGTAAGTCGCGGCAGAGCTAGAGGTATAAGTAGGCTGGTAGGTTTATAAGGAGTAGGTTTGGTTGGTTATTTGATAGGGCTGAGCTACCTAGTTGCCTAGGTCAGATGCCTCTCTCATGCATAGTTATACCCTTATCATGTGCTGATGACATGTGCATACGAGGTGTGGCTGTTAAACAACCGGACTGATGCTCTAACAATTTTCATTTACCAATTTATTCGAAGGAGATGTTATCCACTTCTCGATCCCTACACCACTCCATGTGAATCTTCCATTATTTCAAGCAATGTTGCAGGTCCTTTTCTGAAAGGTTTTTCATGGGCCGCGCCGCTTCTTTTTTCGCAGCATCCACCGACTTGAATCTGTATCCTTTTAGCTCAGACTTGATCTTCGGGAATAAAAAAAAATCAGATGAAGCTAGGTCTGGTGAGTACGGTGGGTGTTCCAATAGGGGAATCTTGTTCTTCGCCAAATACGTCTGAACAGACAGCTCCTTGTGTGCTGGCGTACTGTTCTGGTGAAGAATCCAGGAGCCGTTCTTCCACATTTCAGGTCTTTTTTTCTTACGCGTTCACCAAGAGTTGTCAAAACCTCCTTATAGTACACCTGATTAACAGTCTGACCTTCAGGTACCCATTCAATGTGAACAATTCCTCGGAAATAAAAAAAAAATCTGCCAGCATCGCGGGCACATTCTCATCGAGCGCTTCGCGCTCGGTGTTATATGTTCATCATGTACAAATTTATAAATTTTTTTTTGATTTTAAATGAGAAAGGAAATCAATTTACTCAAGGCTCTATCGGCCTTAAGGAATACATTCTCATCATAATATTCGTGCTTTGCGCTCGATTTTCTGCGCTCACCGTATAAT
>JAUMHM010087762.1:0-10192 GCA_032362435.1 Melikaiella ostensackeni | reverse complement strand
ACAGGTGCAGAGCGTGTCATGCACATTCTGAGCACCTACGGCTCATACTATCCAGGTGCCCCACTCACGCGGAAACGACTTATCTCGACAGGCACAATACAGCCCTAAGAGTGCTTCATTACCTTCTTTGTCGCTCTTATGGTGTTAACCGCGACCCTGCCCTGCCGAATACTCCCAGAGAGATAGAGTCAATTGTCAAGAACGAGTTGCGCAAAATTTACTGCAATTTTGACTCCAGGCTAAAGGTTGCACACTCGAGGCCTGACATCGTACTCCTTGACAAAGAGAGACGAACGATGTTCGTTATCGACTTCTCGGTTCCGGCCGACGCCAACATTACAGTCAAGGAGAAGGAAAAGGAGAAGAGGTATCGAGACCTTATACGGAAGCTGCGAGGAGTGCAAAAAGACCCAAATGTGGGTGATCCTAGGAATCATGCTTCCGGACTTTCAAATTGGATTTAAGAAGGGAAGATCCTCCACTGATTGCGTTGCTTTAGTGGTTGCCAATATTGTGACGTGTTTCGGTAGAAGTTGAAGCTGGCCCTGGCCGTCGACCTGAAGGATGCGTTTACTGCAGTTCTGCCCAGAGAACTGATTAGCGAACTGAAGAATGTGGAGGTTTAAGGAAGACGCATCAACTTCGTTTCATTCCTGGTCAGCAGAAAAAAATTATTTTTTGAAACAACTGCTTTCGAAATTCGGTTTCTCGTGCCTGTGTAGCGTGCGCGAAGTGCCTGATTTTCATATGCTATGGCAGAATTTATTCGCGTACACCTAACCGTGTGCAAAAAAAGTCGGCCAGTAATTCGCACACTTCGCACTCGGTTGTTTCAAAAAATAGTATGTGTGACAAGTGTGCGTGGGTGATTTTCGACTCGTGTGAATGCTACCCTTGCTTCGCTCTAACGTCAAACTTCACACTCGTCTTCAATCGCCTACTTCGCGCACTTGTCGCACAATATACTATTTTTCGACCTATGGTAGGAAGGCAAGGGTTCCAGGGGTAAGTATTTTGTGGCAATGTGATCTCATGCCAGGCTGTCCTCAAGTATCTGGGAACTTGGCTCAACAGGCGCATGAATTGGATTTCTCACATAAGGAGTATAGCAGCAAAGGGCTCTAGAGCGATCAATATAATTCGCGTTCTTTTCAAGATCACCTACCCTGCTGCTCATTGTCCACAAGGGCCTGATCAGGATATATCTGACCTGAGGTGCCCCTGTTTTTCTTGGCTCGAGTGTGACAGCCCAGCGAATGCTGGACCGCGTTCAGTATTCTGGGCGGCCCTGTGTTGGCCCTATGGTAAGACAAGTGGCTCGCGTGCCGAATACTTTGCCCGGGATAACGCCAAATTATCTAGGCCATGGTTCCGGGGCCTCAACCTCTCCAGACACCATATTAACCTCAGCACGAGATTAAGAACTTCTCACATTTGTACGGGGAATAATTTTATGCGTATGGGGTGGAATCATCCGGCGGAATGTGACTGTGGTGCCGAGCTCAGGGACCTCACACACCTCCTCTATCAGTGTCCCTTGCTCGCACAGGGCCATCCCGCGCTGCTCAGGTATATTGAACGGATATGCCCAGAAGCACTTTGGGGGGGGGGGGATGGTAATATGACTGTTCTCCCTTCCACTTCTGCGGCCTTGGATTGGACGAGGTGGACTACTCACAAGGACATCGGCGTAGACTGAGGGATCTTATCTAATCATATATGTAACCTTGTATAATAGGACTTGGCCTACACACTGGCAAATTGGAGCAAGGGACGAAATAACCTACTGTGGAATTACATGGCTATCTGAAGCCAATCTTTAGAATTGAGAGTTGGAAGAGAATATAACAAACCCTACAACGCATTTAATTATTGAAATTTCCAAGATCTACTTGGATTTTATATGGGCCTCATTGGAAAGATATATATTTGTTCATATTTTAGTTTAAGACATAGCTAGCTGACTAACAAGAAGCCAGAAGGAAACAAGAACAAAAATGAAGTCACCATTCTTCTGTTCCATCTGAAGCAAATAGATTATTAGAATGGAAAAACGTGATGCTGAGGAAAGATTATTTTTTATAACCTCTAATAGTAGTGTGTCAAAAATATTTTCTATACAAGGATATAATTTGGAGACGCGAAGTGAAGAATGCTGCTGGCAATGCTATGGCATCGGTGTGTATTGTTTACCTTTTTGAATTTAAAAAAAATGAATGAAATTTACAAGAAAATAAATAATAACAGTTCGTATTAAGAAGATCAAATTTATCACATAAGTCAAATATAAGTTAAACTGAAGAGACTACACAGCTGCGCTCTCTGGCGGACTTTTTCGGTACCGCCAAGTGGTAGGCATACATTTACGGATACCTTTCATGCAAAAGCTTAGGAGATGGATAGGGCTGGTGGAGTAGTTGACGACAGTCGTTCGGAGAAGGTTATGAGACCCTAAAGTCGCACTTATGGTTGCGTTGGGATAAAATATATTGAATGACACACGGCCCCTGAGTGACATTTTCCCTCGTGTGTGCCTTATATCATAAATAACTACTTCGGTATCTGGATTGAGCGAAAATGTTTTCTTTCGTACTTAAATTTGTGTCAGTATAGTCTGAAACCCATTAAAAAATGTTAAAATTCAATTTTTCCTTATATTGCCTGGACGCTTAGGGGACACTCAAAAACTAAGTCACGCAATTATGAACACTTTTTCCACCCCTCCCCTTCTTCGTCACAGATCATCACACAAAGCATGGACCCCCTGGGGTGACGTCACAGATACGAACACCCCCTTACTCCATCAAGCGAAAATTTTTCCTTCGAATTCATTTTATAAATGACTAAAATAAAACGCAAAAAATACAAACATAATATTAAGATGCTTTGCTTGTAACATAAAATCACTACTTTCCATGTCTTCAAGCTTTTCAAGAAATTATTATACAGATTTATATTTCCCATGTGAGATGTCACAGTCTGCCCCTCCCCCCCCCCCCACCCTTCGTTACAAATCGTCACAGAATCTGTGACCCCCTCCTAGCACTGTGACGTAGTTTTTGAACGGCCCCTCAGGCAAAATAATTTTTTTCTCAATCAATTCATTACTATATCGACACAAATTTAGGTATAGTGAAAAACATTTTCACTTCACTTAGACACTCGGAATTTATTTTATCGTGAAATAAAAAAAAAATGTCACTTTTAAATATTTTCTTGTAATTTAAAGTCAAGAAAAATAATTTTAATGTCAACCTTCTTCATGTATTATTGTTACAATATATTGAAAATACATTTCCGATAAAACAGATCATACATTGCATTGACAAATATTTGAGAAAATTGATGTAACTCTAAAAAAAAGCGAAAAAGTCGATTTCTTACGATTTTTAAAATTTTCAAAGTTGTTTAGGCAGGGCAAAAAATGTTTCAACGGCATTATCGCTATACAGGTACAAATTCACTTGCTCCAAACTATTTTTTCTCTCATAAAAAAATGTTTTGGTTATCAAATAAGAAAAAGTGTGTCGCGCCAAATAATATTCATAAATTAAAAGACGTTTAAAATTCTTCCAATTTTTCATAAATCAATATTGACGCTAAACAATTAAATTACATGTTTGAAACAATGTATAAAATTCTTAAATATTAATTTAATATGATAAATGTTTAATATTAATGTCCAAGAAGTATTAAATGTGTCATTACAAACATTTACTGAAAATTTAAATTTGTCGGGTCTGTCTTTATTTGGACAATAATTCGCAACTAATGCACGGTTCAATTAATAAGTATAATAAATACAGGAATAATGTAAATAACATACAGACACAAATTTTAAGGATAACAATATGGGTGATCAATCACAAACTGTCTGTTTTAAAGCATCCTGCTTCAAAATTATATTGGAATTCATCATCTATATTATTAACTTTAATCTCTCTGCTTTATCTTAAAGCATTCAACTTTATATTTACGCACTGTCATTAATAATTTTGTATTCTTCCTTGTTCATTATAAAGACAGGCCTGCCAAATGTGCATTTTCAATAAATTTTTGTAAGGACACATTTACTACTTAGGGACATTAACATTAAACATTTATCATATTATATTAATATTTAAAAATTGTTAAATATTGATTTATGAAAAAATGAAAGAATTTTAATTGTTTTTTTTATTTATTGCTACTATTTGGCGATGCCTATTTATTTCAGAGCATTCGTATGTAAAACTTTCCTGCTATCAATAATCAACGTATTTTTTGTTTGGTCTCATGATGCTGAAATGCAATATACTTCGGTATTTTTTTACCCTAGTTTCTTTCTAGGGTTTAACATTTCTTTAAATTTATAAATAATATTTGCCGATACCTATTGATTTCAAAGCATTCGCATGTAACATTTTGTTGCTGTCCATAATTAAAGTATTTTTTTTTGTTTGGTAGTATTGCAGCGCGCAATATTTGGCGGCGTTTTTGTACCCTCGTTTCTTTCGAGTATTTTTTACTCGAGAATTTTAACAACTGCTTAAACAATTTTCATTTGTTTAAACTTTTTCACCACCAAATCATAAAAAGTCAGTATTGTTTGGAGTATTGGTGACACACTTAATGAAGTTGATGAATTTTAAGAGTACTATTTTTTGTTCAAGACATTTTGCAATTGCTCGAAAAAATTAATAATCATTTACTCTTGACTTTTTATGGAAATGGGAGAGAAAATTGTAATTTTTTCTAATCTCTTACACTATGTCGCTTATTATTATTAAAAAAAATTTTATTTTAGAAGTTATACCCTAATTTTTTTAACAATCGTTGTTTGTTTAACGAATGTTTTCAGTAAATTTTGAATAGTTTTGCAGTAACGATTGTTACAGAGACAACAATGTAATCATTGTAATACGATGCTTAAAATGTATTTATAATTGCAAAAATTACTTCTGTGTTCTATTTCACAAATAAGGAATTTATAAACAACCTGCATAAAACTTATTTTCAGTTCACAGATTCCATTAATCTACGAGAGTGATTAAAAGAAAGAGAAATAAGCTTTTAGACGACTACAATTTCATGCCATTTTTGGTCGATGAAATGACAGTTTGCGATCAACTAATCCAACCAAAATGGTTTTTATTCTTTAACTGTAAAAAAATTCCTCTCCATCTTCGCTGGGAATCGAACCCAGGTCCATAGATTGCCGGTATGGTGCTATTATCTACTAAGCTAAGGAAGAGAACGAGATTCATTATTTTTGCACACTCACAAGCGAATTGATGACGTCATACCAAGTATTTGAATCTAAAAAATCTCACAAGCCTTTGAATGAGGTCAATTTGCTTGGAAGAGACTACTCATGAACCAAAAATTAAAATAATACGCGTGATTTTTTTCAAAGACTTTCACGACTTTATTTTCGAAGTAATATTGTGTACTCTAAATTTTCACATACTATATTGATTACGTGTGTATTTAAATCCAGAAAACAGTCATTTTTTATGTTTTGGTTTCGTGAACAAAATTTGAAGAAATAGCAATTGTCTAAGCAATTGAAAAATGTCTAAAACAAAAAATATTGCATTCATGATGTGTGTCATTGAATCCAGAAAATACTATCTTTTTATAATTTGGAAGGGAAAAAATTAAACAAATGGAAATTGTTTAAACCATTGCGAAATTCAGTCTGCAAAATGTTTGATAACAAGTAGTTGTTTTTCCCGTTTTTCCATAAACTAAGCTTTTCCCATTCAAAATCCCACGTTAATTTCAAAGGCCCGGAGGCCAGTCTTAATATTGACCAATTTAAAAAAAAAAGAATTTCTTCCTCTGGGAACCACACAAAATGGGTGAAGCCTTGCCCTCTAGCAAAAAAAAAAGTTTTTTTGAACCACCCTAGTATGCAGTGACATACATTTTTCAAAAACCTCACATTCGGATTTCTAAGGTCGATGTACGTCAAGACGTCAGCAAATTAGGTTTGAAGATTTTCATCATTAAAAAGCTTCAAAAGAAAATGCGATGTCTTCAAACTTAGTTGAACAGTAGACAAATTCGCGACAAGCTTATTAGAACTAAGGTCATGGTTACTGAAGAATTTACCTTAATGTGAGTATAAAAAGATTATTTTAAAACTATTTAAAATTTTCTAACAATTTACCTTATTATGATTGAAAAAATTAATTAAATTTTTCCAACTAGAAAAAGTTGTGCACACTTTCAATATAAATGTTCACAATATATATATATATATAACAGACAATACATACAGTTAAGAATAATCGTATAAGCTACATGGGGCCTTGGAATAGATTATAAATATTCGGATGTTGAAAAAAAACTGACAAGTTTGAGATAAATTTGAAACAAATTTTGTGAAAAGAACATCTTGAGTAATTTCCAAAAATAGACTTCTATAAATTTCTCAAAAATAATTTTACGATGGACAGCAGTATTTTCTATCCAGAATGGAATAATACACGAACAAATATTTCTACTTTCGACTTTCAGTGTCACGTGTAGAAGTGATAACTCCCCTCCTAACTTTTATTTTCAGAAGAAGCGAAGTTTCCATGACATGCACATTCTTTCAAACGAAGGTTCTGGTTTTATTATAGAGCAGATTCAACTGCATGTCACTATTTCTAGGGAAACATAAATATTCAAGTTTGTATGGTAAAAACTCGTTAAAAACTAACATTCAAGATGAAAAGATTAAACAATTAATCCTAGTCTGTTCTAATTCAATTTAAGCTACGAATAATTTCCATTAGCATATAAATGACTACATATATAATATCTCGCATGCTTTTTCCCTGTCGCGACTTATATTTACATGAAAGTGAAGAGACAATACAACAAGAACTGATCATTGGTTACACCTCAAAGTTGGCCCACTGAACATTATATTCTATTTCCTTTTTCAATACGCTTTGAAGTAAATCTATTATTAGGCTGAAGGTTAGTCTCTTGTATCAATATGACGTTATAATCATCATATACTTTCGAAATCGCTGAATTAAATAACACTGAATTTATAAACGACCCAGGCAGGAAAATTATACATAGTCGAATAAATTACGTATAACTTTGTTGTCCCCGATATGTAATTTTTCCGCCTGGTGAATTTCATTGTATTCAATACGTGTATAAAAATCCGCAATTATTAACATTTTTCGTTACTGAATTACATTAAAATGATAATAAATTTAAAACATACTTCTAGAAAATAATCCATATGTAATGTAGTCCGCAAGATGTTTTTTTAATGTGCACGTGACGTTATAAGCACGATTCTCTAGCAGTAAATTAACATTAACAGAAGTTCCGAGTACTGAAAAATAATTAAAAATCGACAATCGAGAGCTTCAACCCGACCGTTACTGAATTGAAATATATGATCGCAGTGACTTAAAAGCACACAGACACAGTATTTTCCGTTTATCATCTTAATATAAGTCGTCGATACATTATCGCAACTCATCCGTCTGACCTAGTAAAAATCCTCCTCCTTTCCCCTTTACTTATCCCCGTTAACTTTATATTATAACACTAATTAAAAAATAATTAGATCCATCATAAAATTATTCGTTACGTAATATCTGTATTGCACTGCTACTAGGAATTTTATTCAGTCAGATTTTTTATGTTTGACGGTGCACAGAAGGACTTTTTGTTTCGAAGTTCGATAAAAATGATATCAAATTTTAATACTGTACTATATACTGTACTATATACATGTATATATACTGTACTATTCTTAAATGCGAATATTCGTAGGTGACTCCGAAAATTAACATAGTCATCATTAAAATGTTACGTTAATATTTCATTTCGAAAAAATAATAAGTGTTGCTCTGTTTCGAAAAAAGAGTTATAACCTTTATAATTCACTCAAGCGAAACATTAATATTGAACTTTGGAAAGATTTGAATGTGCATTGCACATTTTTGAGTAACGTATTTCGAAGATTGGAAAAGATTATATTAAAAAATTATCAGTCACATACAGAGACGATCGTCGTGAAAAAAAGAGGGAGCGAGAGTTATGCAGAGCGGGGAGGCGAAGAAGTGGTAGCTCGTAGATGATTTGTTGAAGCTCGTAGAATGACCGCCCTCAACTCTTAAATATATGGGCGATTTTCAAACAGATTTTAATTTCATGTCCCTCGAAGTTTATTCGATGTTCTTAAAGCATTGTTGACCTTTTAGAGGACTTACAGCACATACAGTGGCGTACTTTCTTAGTCCATACTGATAAAGTTTTCAAAAAATACAGATAGGCATACCTATTTGTAATAAAGTATTCACTTTTTAGCTTTTTCACGTATCCCTCTCTAAAGTTTCACATATTTGAAACATAACAGGACTGGTACCCTTTTTTGTCCAGTATTGACCTCGGGCACTTATGTTTAATACATGATACAGTTTGAATGGCAATACCCATGTATAAATCACTCAATTTGTCCCCATTTCAATTAGGACAGTAGTCAGAAACTCACTAGAACAACTGAACTACTAAATTCTAATCAGGAACTGGTCGGGCCTTAGTCAGCATATATATATATATATATATATATATATATATATATATGCTGACTTGTGTTTGTGTTCACTAAACTATACTTTAGTAAACACGCGAATGGATGTCCGAACTGCACGTGGCAGCAAACTAACATTTATTTTCATCCGAAGCATCCGAGTGTTTAAAACTTATAACACGTGCTTTTATTGAAAATAACACAACAGGAATTTTTATTAAATGGAGTGTAAGTGATAGTTTTGTTAAATTCTATTTAACATATAAACTAAATAGGGTGTGTGAATATAACCAACAAATTGTAATTTATTTATTTTTTCACCTCACACAATAACGTTGTATCGTTTAAAATAAAGAAAAAATTGTTTTTACCATATGAAATAAAAGGGATACTGTTAAACTTGTAATGTATGAGTGAAAGTCAGTGAAAAATAATGAAATAATGAATTTTCATAGTTTATTGCAAATGTTCAACATTCACATGTTGCGTGATACAAGTATTTGCAAAAAAAAACAATTTTCAAGCAACAAAATATAAACATTCGCAATTAGATGTCCGAAATTTTTATGTATTTAAATATTATTACTCATTTTGTTGTTTACAAATTGTTTTTCACATATATTTATATCACGTCTGAATGTTGAACGTACCGGAAAGCAGAAAGGGTCTAGATGGGCGGTGGAAGGCTATTCCCGTTAGGACCTGGTTAGAAGTTCTAGATAGAGCCTGGCTAAAACAGCCTTACAGAACTAGCCAGGCCCCCTCTATTTTTCCCGATCAGCGCCCGATCAGAAATAGGGAAAACTATGCGAAGCCCTTCCAAATCCCGATCGCAATTTCTACAGGGGTATTAACATATCAGAGATTATAGATACTGACTGAAAAAACCATGCTGTCCGATCTAAGTAAAACTTAGACAAAGAATTGTGCAATTGGATACTAGTTTATGGGGACCAAATTTTTTCATTTGGATAAATATTTACCGCGGAGGTAGAGGGTGAAATTTTGGGGTTTGTGTGGATATTATCTAATTCGGCGATTTTAAACTCTTCTAATGGTGATAAAAAATGTGTTGTCCAGTATAATTCCGATAGTTTTTTTTCACACTTTTTCTATTGATCATAAGCATTTGTTTAAACAAATATATTTGAACTTCAGAAATGTAGGACAAAAACAAATTTGGCTTCTATGAAAAAAAACACATTTTTTTAAAGGAAACTTTGGTTTTTACTTTTATGAGCTTTGAGGTTAAAAAGTGGGATTTTTATTGTTTAATTATGAAAATAAGCGTTGAATAATTTTTGGAAATATATCATCTGTTTTGGCGATTTTTATTTTGATTTGAAGAAAATATTTACTACTACAGTTTCGATAGGTATTTTCACGCGCTTTTCATTGGTCGTATTCCATTTTTTTGAATAAATATTTGACCTGCAAAAATGAAGGTCAAAGATAAATTCGACTTTTTTTTAATAGAAGGACCCTTTTTTGAAAATTTAGTTTGGACTAAAAAAGAACATTGCATTTTTTCCTTCAAGAACCTTGAGATTAAAAACGGAAATTTCAATTTTTTGTTGATGCAAACAATCATTTAGAACATCGACGCGTGAGCTTGAGCATCATTAAACATTCCGCAGTTCTTAATAGTATATTCTGCTC
>JAUMHM010087761.1:0-28581 GCA_032362435.1 Melikaiella ostensackeni | reverse complement strand
GTGAAATTCATTCAAAATCTTATGCCAAAATTCCAACATAAAAACAAATTCGAATTCTTCCATTTTTCCAGCAATAGTGCATGCTCCATTTCTACATTCCCCAGTCTCTTCATTGTCCTCACTGATTTCATGAAGAGTATCAGCAATCTCATCATAATTCATAAATACAGCAGCGGTTACGATCAAGGTTACTTGATAGTTGGAGAATAAAAGAGTATTTAGGCACAAACAATGAAAAAAAAGACAAAATTACCGATGATACTAACACTGCTAGAATTTACAGATTACCCAAAATTCATTAAAAAAATTTTCCTCTTAGACACTGCTAATCACAACTTCATTTCGTTCTTTAAGATTTTGATAATAACAAAAAAAAGTTGAATTCAGATAAATGTGCACTTTCGACTCCAGATTTGTAAAACACAATTAATCAATTATGATATGCAAATAAATTTTTTTGTAGTTTCTAATGTGCTTAATGTAATTGAAAAGCTCTGATTACTTATTTGTATAATATTATTAAACTTCTTTATAGAACTCATTTTGCCTGATGAGGATAGCGGTACGCTATCGAAACGATGCTTAGATTATCATAACCTCAATAAAGTATGGGAGTATCGTTCACAGAATGAAGAAATGGAATTTCTTCTTTCTCCATTTTAAATATTACTCCTGGACGTTAAAAAAATTGGAAATATCCTCCCATATCTATAAAAGATTGAACTACATAAATATACAACATTCAATTATTACCTTTATGGAACATGGCAAACGAAATATGTTCCCTACTAACTTACAAGGGGAGAGTGCGGACTTGGAAAAATCGACTAGGATCATTCTTACATATGATGTAGATCTCATCTTAATATGCAATTGTACCAGGGGATATTACCAGACTCAAGAAATTGTTTGTTATTATTATGAACTAGAATATGCATACATAACGCGGATCTGCATTTCACACTTTTATCAGTTGTTTGTTGCCTGTCGGATGTCAGGTCGTCTTCTAGAGTATTGAGGCTTTGCTTCCGAATGCGCGGCTCCGCGCACAGTGGTTAAAAATGACTTTTTTGGTTCAAAATAACGTAGAGTCCACAAATATTGGCCGATTTGGACAAGCAAAATTTGAAAAAAAAAGCTAATAAGATTTCTGAGAGAGTTTTCAAGCCTTATTTTCAAATTAGGCCTTTCATTTTTTTATAAATAATAAATATGACAAAAAAATGGCCATTTTTGCTATTTGACGTTCCCAGTGCTTGTCAGTAACAGGAAAATTTTTGAAATCGCCTAAGTTACATAGAGTAACATTAATTAAAGATGTTCCAATATTATATAAAAAACAGTAAAAATTTTTATAAACAAATTATTTGTTGAAAGAATGTCTTCTACAATTTTCCATGATTTCACGTTTTTCAAGTTATACTGCAAGAAGTTTGGATAAAAACAATATAATGATTAAGAAATTTCTCTTCCTGAGATTATAATTGTTGATATCATTAACAAATTTAATTAAAAAATGCATCAATGAGGCATTTTTCGAAAGAAAAATTTCCCCTATTCGAAGTCGATTTTTTAAATTAGGAACTTTATGATAATTTTAGAAAAATTCATAATTTGTTGATTATTATTATGATTTTTTAGAACAAATTCAATAAACGAACGCATTTTTCGGGTATTTGATGTCAATTCTCTCAATTAGAAACTTCATGATAATTTTAGCAAAATTCATAATTTGTTGATTAATATTATGATTTTTTTAAACAAATTCAATAAACAAATGCATTATTCGGGAATTTGTCGGCAGAAAAAATCGTTTTTTTCAATGCCAGTCCTCAAAGTTGGGAACTTCATGACAATTTCAGCAACATTTATAATTAGTTGATAAATTTTATGATTTTTCAAAACAAATTTCATGAACAAATGCAATTTCAGGGCATCTGTGGACGGAAAAATTCTTTTTTTTTGATGTCAGACTTTTTACTTAGGATCTTTATAATAAATTCATCAACATTCATGATAAGTTGATGAATTTTTCGATTCTTTTAAACAAATTAAACAAAAAAATGCATTATTTGGGCATCTGTGGACGGGAAAATTTGTGTTTTTTTATGTCCGTCTTTTTAATTGGGACTGACTTCGAAAAAAATGAATTTTTTCCCACAAATGCCCGAATAATGCATTTGTTTGTTAAATTTGTTTTGGAAAATCGTAAAATTTATCAACTAATCATGAATGTTGCTGAATTTATTATGGAGATCCCAATTAAAAAGTCTGGCATCGAAAAAATAATAATTTTCCGTCGACAGATGCCCCAAATATGCATTTGTTCATTAAACTTGTTCAAAAAAATCTTTAATTTATCACCTAATTATGAATGTTGCTGAAATTATCATGACGTTCCCAACTGGAAGGACTGGCATTGAAGAAAAAAAACGAATTTATTTGCCGACAAATGCTCGAATAATGCATTTATTTATTGAATTTGCTTAAAAAAATCATAAGATTAATCAACAAATTATGAATTTTGCTAAAATTGTCACGAAGTTCTTAATTTAAAAAATTGATATCGAAAAAAAAAGATTTTTTCTGTCGAAAACTGCCTGATCAATGCATTTGTTCATTACGTTTGTTTTTAATATTAATAATAATAATCTCAGGAAGAAATTTCTTCATCATTATATCGTTTTCATCTAGATTTCTTGCAATATAACTTAAGAAAACCTGAAAATACGGAGAATTGTAGAGAACATTCTTTCAACAAATAACTTGTTTATCAAAATTTCTTTTGTTTACTAAATAATATTGAAACATCTTCAACTAATGTTACTCTATGGAACTAAGGCGATTTCAACAATTTTTCTGTTATTGACAAGCACCTTCAAATAGAAAAAATGGCAATTTTTTCGTCATATTTGTTCATTTGTAAAAAAATTGGAAGCCTAGTTTGAAAATCAAGCTCGAAAACTTCTTTATAAATCTTATCTACTTTTTTTCAAAATTTTTTTGTCTAAGTCGGTCAATATTTGTGGACTGTACGTTATTTTGAACCAAAAAAGTCATTTTTTTCCCACTGTGCCGCGATAGCGGACCGTACATTTCCCTAGCTACTCTTGGGAATCAAAATGGCAAATTAGCAATTTAAAAAAAGCATGTGTGACGCGATATATGGAGAAGATATTGAAATTATGGAGGAGACAAACGTGGGACGAAAATCGAAGGTACGATTCGACAAGCAAATGTTCGACGAAAAATACTACGATGCGATGAGGCGAGCAGAGTAGCTAAGCAAGATCATATGGAAAATTTAACAATTATGCAAAACGAAAAAGAATGTGTTCCTTCCAATCAGGGATGGACTAGATGGAGCGCGAACTGTGATTTTCAACCTATGTGTTGACATTAGCCTGACATGTGCGTGGCACGATGACTTTGTATGTGACGTTGGTCCTGCACGTAGAAGGAAGGCTCAGGAGGCGAAAGGGAAGATAAAAATAAAGAACACGGCCCACAAGGGGCTCAGAGGGCAGAACAATTCGAGGCAACTCACACACAGGCCATCCAGAAGAGGACGAGAGAGCCTTTAGTGGGCCCCAAGGAGGTTGGCGCATCCAAACTTAAGCAGAATAAGCTCAGGATTTGGGTACGATGTAGCTGGGCCTGCTGCTGTCACGAAGAATGACGTGAGGGAGGCGAAACCTGCTATCAGGCTGGAGAAGAAGAAGAATAACAAGGGACGAGCGCGTCCTCAAGCGGTTCTCGTGAAACCGGCTGAGGGGTCAAGCTACGCCGGGGTCCTAAAGAACCTTATAAGCAAGGTGAAGGACACTCTTGGTGTTAAAAACAAGAATGTAAGGCAAACGAGGAACAGAGATGTCCTTATTGAGGTGGGAGATGAAGCAGCGGGCAGAGCAAAACTAACCTCTGCCATCAGAAAGGCTGTCGGGGACAAAGGGAACGTGCGTCAGCTCATTGTACATTGTGGTGGAGATCCTTGATTTCCACGAGACGACGAAGAAGAAAGAGGTACAGGATGCCCGGAAAAGACACTTCAGTGAGTCCAAGACTTGATAAATCAAAGTCACTATGACTAAGAAAGCCTTCAGCGGAAGTCTGAAGGCCTACGTGAAGGTAGCCAAGGAGATCGCTGCGAGGCTACTCCGGAGATGACACCTCAAGATTGAGTGGGTGTCCTGCAGAGTAAGGTAGAAAATGCAAGCTGTGAGGTGCTACCGTTGCCAAAAGTATGGACGCTTGGCAGCAAAGTCCGAGGGTACCCGTAGGACTACGAGTTGCTGGCGGTACGGCAAAAAGGGGCACAGAGCTGTGGAGTGCACCAGCACGCCACAGTGCTACTTCTGCACCGCTAAGGAAAACAAGCTCTGGATCGGCCATCTCCTGGGGACACTTAGACGTGCGGCATTTAGGGAGGCAGCCCGGAAGAGGAAGCCTTGAGAAACCGCTTCAAGCGCCAAGCAGTTCCAAGAGAAGGACGCCGAGGCACGGCGTAGTCGCTTTTAACCCATATCCTTGGAGTAATGTGAAAGCGCATTCCGAGGCCATGGGTTGTCCGAAGATTGGTTCAGGGTTTAGTGCTGCACAAGTACTGAGTGAAAGTGCTGGCTTACAACCGGCTCAGGAGTTATACCAAGGTTGGCTCGGTACTGGATTAGTACCATCCCAGTAGTGAATACAATTCAAATTTTGTCTTACTTTATTCATTTCACAATATCATACGAGACGGTGGTATTTCTCCTATGATTAAGCTTTTAAAAATTGTGTTATTTTTCACGTATCTTCATCCGTTGTCGGAATGTTTTAAATTTTTTACAATTTCACTTTTGAGAGTTCTTTAAAAATTCTTATTGAGCATAAATTTAGGATTTTAAAGGATCTGTGTTTGGACATCTTAAAAAATTTTGACAATTTTGAGGAACTGTCAATACGAAAACTCAAATATTGTTCACGAAATCTCAATGATTAAGTACTTACGTGCTAGAAAATGCATTTGGTTTTTCGTAACGGATATCAACTTGTTTCATAGCGCAATGGTTAAGATCGTTTACTTGCGAGCGTTAGTTATAGGTTTGTGCGTAGGTTCGAATCCCCCAGCGTGCGTCCAAAATTGCATTTGTTATATATAAGCGTTAAAAATTACAACTATCGATTAATTATAAGTATATGAATTATATATCTGCAAATAAAGCGTGTGCTTCATTAAAAATGATTTTCTTACAGTATTTCTTACGAATTTTTTGTGGCGCATAAAATCCGGTACTGTCCCAGTACCGGCTGTCAACTGCCAGCCAAATTATCTTTGGTAGATATACCAGTACCGCGCCAGTGCAGAGCTTCACTACAGGCATAGCACTACCTGCAGTACCGCCCCAGTACCAGCTGCCAGATCCCAGCCGAGTTATCTTTCGTAGTGATGCTAGTATCGCGCTGTTTTTCTTTCGGTATTAGGTCTGTACCGTGCCGGTACCAGAAATCCTTGTGCGGTACTGGTGCGGTACCGAGCCAGCGGTAAATTTCTACCTGAGTGAATACACCCTCGGTGAAAACAACAGTCCGCAGTTAATCCAGTTTCAATCTTGATCATTGAATATTGATGCTTTATACATGTGTAGTGTTAGGAGCTTATGTATTTTGTGATGATATGTGATAAAGTAATATAAATATAAATACAATAATACAAATTATTTATTTGAAAATACATTAAATTTTCTTGTTGGCCGAATATATATATATATATTTTTTTTTTCTAAGAAAGATCTTACGACTGGTTCGGTATGGTGATTGCATTTTTTTGGTCTTAAAGTGGTCCTTTCACATTGTTGAAACGGAAAAAATTTTAACTGACAAGAAAATGCATCCAAAGTTGCAAAAAAAAAATACAAACAATTTTTAAAAACTTGTTTAAAAATGATTTGTTCAATTTTTTTCCTAAAATGAGTCTAGTGATTTTTTTTTCTCTTTGGCCTTAAAATAGTTGGTACCTATCCTAGAAACAAAAGAAAATTGAATCTGAAGAGGGCAAGAATCATTGGGTCGAAGTTAATCGAGGCTAGCCGTGCACAGGTTTGTCGACGGTTTTAACTCGTGGATTTGCTGATCGGGATATTCCCTACAAAGCTTTTGCGGATCAGTTTTATACACCTATGCCCGGTCCCCACTTTCTCGCGGGGGTTCGCGACTGGAAGTTCGGTCGTCCCCGTTATTCTGACAAAAGGGAGATCCTGAAATTTTTACTTCCGATTCCGTTTTACCGAAGTTTATTAAAAATACACGCGCAATCGATATTTGACTTTCCATGACAAGCTCATCTTTGTCGTCACTCAATTCGTCATCCTCTCGACTTGAGCCAATTTGATCGTGTCTGTTCGTCATCACCCGCCCTGAGTCCAGATAATCAGAATCTGAATGACTGTCCTTTTCTAGAAAAGCACCTGCAGAATCAGCTTCTTGGCTTACTTTTGAAGGGTTTTCGAGATCGACTGTTTTGCAACTCTCATGAGTATAAAGGTTATACTAATCTCTACCGATTCCTTGAGGAAGCGTCTGCATTTGCGTTAATTTAAGCGGGCTTATAAATCACCGTATAATCATATTCGGCTAAACGTAATTTCCATCTTGCTAGTTTTGATGCAGGATTTTTTATATTGTGCAGCCATGCTAACAGCCGATGGTTGGTAACCATTTTAAAGCGGTTTCCATATAAATATGGTCGGAAATGCCCTACGCCAAAGAGTATAGCAAGAAGTTCTTTCTCTGTTATAGAGTAACGTGTATTGGGCCTATTTAAAGAACGAGAGGCAAAGGCGATTGGCAAATCTGCATCAATTTCACTCTGACTGTGCACTGCTTCTATTGAGTAATCAGGCGCGTCAGTCGTGACAATTAACAGTTTGAAAAGATCCGGGTATTGAAGGATAGGCTCGGACATTATTCTGTCACGCAAAATCTCGGAAGCCGGCTATTGTGAAGTATTCCAATGAAATTTGACATCAAGACGCGTGAAATAATTGAGAGGCTTAGCGATTTTTACCAATTCTGAGATAGATTTCCAATAGTATCCTACAAGACCGAGAAATTATTTGACATTTTTCGTTTGTTTCTAGGAATCGGGAAATTCTTCATGGCCTCCACCTTGTAAGAGTCTGGTTTTACACCATTTTGGGTAATCATATGATCAAAATAAGTCATTTCTTTTCGAAATCAATTACAACTGTCAAACTGCAGTTTCCAGCCAGCAAATTTCAACCTTTTCAAGAGTTCCCTGAGCTTCCTGGAGTGTTTTTCCAGAGAGTTAGCATAGATGACGATATCATCCATGTACACGAAAAGCTCAACTCCTTGAAGACCAGAAAGCCTTAGGTCTAAACATTGAAAAGTGAGATGTACATTTGTCAATTCAAATGGCATACGTTTGAAATCCTAATAGTCAAAGGGAGTGGGGAATGCTGTTTTTTATTTGGGATCCATCGGAATTTGGTGGAATCCCGAGATAGGGGCGAGCGTAGAAAAATACTCTGCTTCTCCGAAGTGATCAAGAATGTCAGTAATAATATTCAGCAGGAGAAAGTCATCGCTAATGGTCTTTTCATTAAATGCTCGGTAATCTATTACCATACGCCGTCGTTTATTTCTCTTCGAATCAGACTTCGTGGATATAATCCAGACTGGTGAATTGTAGAGCGAATTAGAGGTTTCAATAATATTATTTTCTAAAAGCTCATCTACTTGTTTTTTTTTTCATTTTTTCTTTCGAATTTGAGGATATCTGTAGATTTTAGAATATGTAAGTTTTTCGTCGGTCGTTCTCGTCTCGTGTGCAGTCAGGGACAAGAAGCCTAGCTATACCCTGGGTTCGTTAAATTGACATGGATGGCAGTTTGTGTCAGATAACAGAGAAATTATTCCTTCTTGAGCTGAATCATCAAAATTTAGAGTGTTAGAAACTTTACAAAATGCTTTTGCTTTAAGACCTTCTTCCTTAATGTCATCGTCAGTAACAGTAAATGTCCTAGATTGTTGTTTGACAATAGAGAAATCTTCTTATTCGACAGGTGGAAGAGGCGAATCAATTGCCTCGTTAGTTGTGTTTATAGCGAAGACTGTGACTGCGTTCGCTTTAGAGATTATCAATGCCTCGCCCATGTACGAGCCTGGTCCCGCTTCGATTCCGGGAATATATTCGCATTTTGGACTGGTAGATTTTATATCAATCGTAAATGATTTCTTTGCACACGGCGGTGAGTGTATAGTGTCATGAGTTTCAAAACGAAAGTAAAAGATTTCACTTTTCATAAATTTTTACGTGCGACCTAATCGCGTTTTATTTGAGAAAAATTTAAATCGGAACCGGTGTTTATTAATGGATCTGCATGTACTTCCGAAAAACTATGATTAGAAACTAAGACTACTGTCAATTTAATTGTTTCATTTTGTCCTAAGACGCGGAGGACGCTTCGGATGAATTTTCCGCGTGAAAAGCATTTTTCAGTCAAGTGACCCCTCCTTTCGCAAAATGTACAGTATCTTCTATTTTTAACGTTGTTATCATTTTTATAATGCTGATCATTCGCGGGATTGGATGTTTTGGAACGACATTCACGTTTGAAGTGATCAGGTTCACCACATTAGAGACTATTAGAGTAATTTTTGTTTGAGTTTTCATCTTTCTTTCCCTGTACGAATGCAACTTAGCTTGTATAGTATCCTGGCTGCCCGGTGCCACCATCGGTTCCGCGAGCACGGGGTAGCTGTTCTAAATGCGATTCCTCGTTTTCCATTACTGTCGCAATCCTTCTTGCAACTGCTTTCATGGGCAAGCTCTGGTCAATTACTCCGACAGATCGTCGAAGTATTTGACTAACTCCAATACCGTATTGCAAATCTAATTTGCTGTTTTTTGCAAAACATTTGGCATTTGAGCTTGCGATTGGTTAAGATCTTTCTGAAGACTAACCACATGTCGCAAAGTATCAAGAAGTTCTACAAGAATGAAACAGAAGGCGAAGACAAGTGCCAAACAACAACAAACAATCTAATGTTAAACTGAAAAAAGGCGATTTGGTTTTGCTGAAAGTTTCACACATTTCAAACGGACTATGACAGTGTACTAATGCAACTATGGGAATAAGAGAGATAGACGTAATAAATTAATAGGTCAGAAAATTCTAATGTATATAGATACAATTTTTGAAACGTCTCTTTTTAATAGATTTTAATATCCGGCACAGGCAAACTGAAAAAAAGTAATCACAGAACGTTGAATAAGCTAAATTGGAAATAACAACTAATAGAAGAGATTCCAGGAACAGGAAATTGGAAAGATGTTCTTCGGGGTCAATTTGGGATCCTCTCATCGAGCTTCGAAAATCCAAAAAGGTAGATCATGTAATAGCCAGGGAGCCCAGTAATTAAAATATCTCATTAGGCAACGTCATAATTAGAAATATTCACGCGATGGCAGGTGAGGAAAAGGACAAAGAGAGGAATTCATCATGCCAGTTCCGTCCGATAAGTCGTCGGTAACGGTTCAATTTTAATTTGGAATGGAAAGTTGAAAGGTGTCCCCTGAGGGTTTACATTTTCCTTGTACCTTTCTCCTATTCCTTTATACAACCCAACATAGACTTAATCGAAGGTGGGGGGACCTACAGCTGAAGGTGGGTACTGAACCACTAAAAACCATAGCTTCAAGTATTTAGCACCGATTTCACCAACCTCGATTAAAAAGTTAACCCTCCGTTAAGCAGACGGTGAGGTTTTATAGTTCATTACTTAGCCCCCGCGATCATCCCTCACTGGTTCAATTTTAATTTACAAAGTATATTTCTTTTCACCCTGGCATTAGATTCTCCAATTGGAATCATCATTCGTGAAGAACGATTTTCACGACGACGCCCGTATCATTATTATTCCGAACGAGTACGAGAAACTATTTTGTTGTCCTGAAGGAATTGATTATCCGATGATTATTGACAGAGGATTGTTAATGCAGCCAGAAACAGGAAAGGGATTTCAAAGAGGATAAGTAATCAACGGCTTATAAAAACTGATACCGAGGTAGATTAATTGAATTAACGTCGTTATGAGCAGATTTGTGAGTAGCAGTTCATATAATGAGATGGGTGAATGAAGCCGCATATATACTGAATGTACGGTAACGGAATACTGATATTTCGAAGTAGAGAACATTTTTTATTTCAAAGGGTGTGATTAATTTAATTTAATATTTATTGGCATTGTGGCATCAGGTCTTTTTGTCTAAAATGTGAGATGATAATGATAAAATATTGTTTGCGTTGGGGAGGGAGATAAATGTCAAAGAGCCCAATTCAAATAAGTTCACGATATCGAAAGCAGCTTTGAAATATTATGGTCAACAGGTAAAAAGCAATACATCCTTGATCAGGCTTTACTACTCTCATGGAGGAGATTAGTAGAATAGTGGAATAGTTTTGATCAATGAGGTGATTGCACAAACTCTAGCAATCACCTTATTGCTCAAATCGATTCCATTATCCTACTAATCTACATCCATGGGACTGCGCCCTCACACCGCACGCGTGTTTGTTCTATTTATTTCATAAAAACAATTATTTGTGCAAGAGTTTGAAGGAATTTTGAATCTAAAAGTTCATTTTGCAAGAGATAAGTACTAAGTAATTACACATTTTGAGAAAATCATTGTGATTCCCACCTTGAAAACATATTGAGGTTATGTTTATAGTTTTGTTTTTGAGTGTTTTTTATATATTTCCAATTGAAACTTTTTCCTAATTTAAACAATGTCAAATTCATTTTTAATTTTGAAAAGTATGTAACCATTCATTATTTTTAAAAAACACCGCTATTATGCATGACATCTTCTATGTGAAATAGAAGTTTGAAATCGCTTTTGTAATTATTGATAGTGTTAATTTAAATTATAAAACTCTTACAATAATATTGAACATGCACATATTTGTACAGAGTTTAATCATGACGATCGCAAAGTACTTTCCGCTCATACATTCAAAACCTGTTGTATCTTTTGATGCTATTTTTTCAACAGAATCCGAATCTTACGTGGACATTTGTGAGAGAAGTAACTATTTTAGATGATATCGCTACAGAAATTTCTTAAATATTCTTGGAATTGTATTGATTTAGTCCACTAGTGCCGAGAGAGCAATTAGGTGTGGAAAAACAAGTAGCCGTAGCAATTTTTCAATTTGTAAGTTGTTGTGAATACCATCTAATTGAGCATCTTTTCGGTGTCCACGGCTCAACAGTCTGAAAAGGCATTCATCGAGTAACGACCGCCTCTAATTACATTTATTAATGCCTATTTGGATCTGATTGCCCTATAACAAGGAATGCAAAGAAATTTCGAAAGAATTCCAGAAAATCACCGCTATGCTAAGCTTAGTTGGTGCAGTGGATGGAAGTCATATCCTAATTTTTCCACTGCTGGATGGTTACCGCGATTTTATAAATAGAAGAGGATGGGCGTCTTACGTCCTTCAAAGCCTCGTCGATCATAAATTAAGATTTGTATCTCAAATATAAGTCCTGATAATTTTTTTTTTAATGTCTGATCCCTTTCTCATGGTTTGAATGTATATTTTTAGATTCCGTAACATAAATATTGAATCACCAGAATGCAACCACGATGCTAATTTTTTAGAAGGTCTGCGCTTCACAAAAATTATGAGCAACTTATGTGCCAGGTATAAGTTGTCTTCTATTCATGTTTTGTAATCTTGTAGTCGTAATAGTGTAATATTGTCAGAGACTTAATAACCTAAGACTTTAAAGTATTCTGGAACATAATTGAATGTTTCGGAAAGATCTTGATTATTATTTATATTTTTAGGGGACTAAGAAATTGATCAAAAGTGTCCCGATCCCCTTTCTGATAACACTGTCCTACAAAAATGACTTTTTTTTTGTCTTCGGAATGCTTCTGATCATTTTCGATAGATTTTCAAACGCCGAATCCGAATTTGGCGACAAAAATGCTCCATTACGTCAATTTTTTCAGAAAAACGGGGTTAAACAATTTAAAAAACACGTTTTCGGCCATATTTGAGGATCTGTAAAAGATTAATGAAAGGTGTTGGAACCTTCTATTCGAACTCAAATTAAAGCTCAAACTTTTGAATACAACCTTAGATAATGGTAAGTAGGAAACTTGAATACGGAACCGTCGGGAATGGGTCTTTCAGTAGCGCCCCGTAGCCCATACATTAAGCACGGGACTAGATGCATGGGCTACGGGGCTACATTCAAGTCTTCTACTTGCCATCATTTGAACTCGTAGTCAAAGGTTCAAGCTTTAATGTAAGCCCAATTTGAAGGTTCTATCATCTCTTGTTTATTTCTTACAGACACTCAAATATGGCAAAAACCGCGATTTTTCTACCCTTCAATCCCATTTCTCTTAAAAACTTGACGTGATGGAGAATTTCTGTTGCCGGATTCCGAATCAGCATCCAAAAATCTATCAAAAATGACCAGAAACATCCCGAAGACAAAATCGTGTGGAACAGTGAATGGGAGCTCCTGCGTATCTACTACTACGTTGATAAGGGGATTTATTCACACTGAAGCTAGAAATTATAGATACCCGAGACGTTTGCTGCCTCCTGTACATTACACAATATTTTGGAAATGCGAAGAGATAGCTACGACCAAAAATTTGGAAAAACAAAAAAAAAAGGACGAGCTATTATTTCCTCAACCCGGAAGAGATGATGTTGAAGGAGAAGAGACGACTGATGGGAAACGAATTTGAAATGTCTTACTAGATATTGCTCTCAATTGCAAAGAGTAACCATTCAGTGCCTTGCATTCCCGTCGTGTCACACCTCTGTCTCCCACCAGGAGTTCCTTGAGGCGTTTCGGCTAATCTCCAACCTGCTCTCGGGCGAAAGCCGGCAAGATTTTCCAGCACTTGGGCCCGCAGATCCCCCAACATTTGTAATTTGGTGAATAAACCACCCATTTGAACATCACTTTGTACTTGCTTCTGACTTTGCCAATCTCTCGATAAACCGCATCCTTCACCTTCCTTTTAGATAGTAACCCCGTCATAAGAGAAATTCAATATTGAAAAATACCGGAGTTCGTTTCTACGTGGTTCTTACCCAATTCCTACTAGGCACTTGAAACTGGTGATAGTTGTCGAGGCGGATGTTTAAAACCTAAAGGGTCCTACCCCGTTTTTATCTGAAAATTAGAACCAGAAAGTAGATATTAGCAGATACAAAAGTTCGTTTCAACACGGCTCCTACCCCGATTATTCAGAAACACTTGGCACTGGTGTACAATGTTCAAGTTCCTACTCGGACTCTAACTGAAAATCAGAACGAGAAATTAGATTTTGGCAAATACCGAAGTTCATTTCTAACTTGTTCCAAATAATTCCCGCAAAGCACTCGGCACTGGCTTACAATGTTCCCGGGCCTAGCAAGTTTCTACGCGAAAACTAGAATCTGCAATTCGATATTCGCAAATACCGAATCTCCTTTATACTCGGTTTCTACTCGATTCCAACAAGGCACTCGAAACTCGTGATATTTGTCGAGGCGGATTTGTACAACCCACCCAGTCCTACCCAGTTTCTAGTCGAAAATTAGAACCAGAAATAAGATATTCACAAATACCGGAGTTCGTTTTTAACCGCTTACTACACGATTCCTACAAGACAGTTGACAATGGTGTACAATATACCTTGTCCTGCCCGGTCTCTGTCCAAAAATGAGAACTAGAAATAAGATATTGGAAGATACCAAATTTCATTTCCACCCGGTTCCTACCCGATTCGTACAAGGCACTTGACACTGCTATACAATCTACCCGGTGCTACCCGGTTTCTATTCAATAATTAGAACCAGAAATTAGATGTTGGCAAACATCAATAATCATTTCTAAGCGGCTCCTAACCGATTCCTACAAGTCACTCGATACAAGTGTACTATATACCTGGTCCTAGCCCGTTTCTATCTGAAAATCAGAACCAGAAATTAGATATTAGCAAATATCGAATTTCGCCTTCTTACAGTAAGAATTTTAAGGAAAAGGAATCGAAAAACAAAGTTAAAAAAGGTTTATTAGGAATATATCAAATGTTACAGACGATCAGTTGAAAAATTGACAATTTTAAATTTCGAAAACAGAAGAATTACGAATAAAACGAAGCGAATAAATATTTTTCAATCGACGTTGCCTCAAAATACATGACTAGGATTTTGTCTCCAGGATTTAAGAGATTCGATAGCTTAATTGTTGATCGCGCGGTTAGGAATAAGGTTTAGCAGTTTAAGGTAGGGTTCGAATTCTCAGCAAGTGCGATTTTTAAAAGCATTTAAGTGTGCGATTATGTGTGGAAGTGACCGTGTGCGCAAATTGTGTATTGATACACATGAAAGATGAAGAATGTGTACTAAAAATTCCAAAAATGATTTTTTTCCATTAAGGAACCGCGTACGTTGCAGATAGGAATAGGAGAAGAACCGAGTAGAAATATTTTGTAGACGCAGTTACAAACCGGGTGGAAATCGGGTACGAATATTACATGATGCTGGATAGAACCCGGTTAAGTGTCGGTTATACCTCGGAGGCCAAAACCGGTACGGCTTGGTTTGGACCGGATAATAACCGAGTAGAAGTATTTTAAGAGCCCAGTTACGAAGCGGATAGGAACCGGGTACGAATATTACGTGATGCCGGATAGAACCCGGTCAGGTGACGCAGGTGAATCCTTAGGGTGGACTCACTGTTTAGTCACTTCAAAATTACTTTTACAAGAAACCTCAAAACCTTTCACTGGGCTGGAAAGATGACTCTACATTAAAATGAAAAAAAAGTTTATTTTTTTTGGCTAGACTCTACATATTTGCCGGCTCCCGTGAAAATCCAAACAGTCACTTATTTTTTTCGCAACGAAACTATTGCAGATAGAAGATTTGTGAAAAAATAATCGACATTTTTGTTGGCCCTCGGTTATTATTAATTTTTTTTCCAATTCTTCGGACAAGTTTAATAAGATGAAGAATTTTTCTTGAAGAAGCACTATCCTTTCGCAGATTCACTCAATAAGGACTCACTTGAAGTGTGACTTTTCAGAATACTATTGTTTAATTTTTTCCAATTCCACTCACCCACTACCCTGCCAATTTTGGATTTTCGATACCAAAAAAAATCTTTTTATACTCAGCAGACATTCCACTTAATGGATCTATAAAGAAAAAGTGGATATATATTTTTGTAGAACAATGGGAATGCATTACATAGGTTGCTTACTTAGCGGAGGTGCACCCTTGATTGACAAATTCATATTTCATAAACTGTTGGTCGCAGAAGATTCGATGCGGGCTCATTTGAAAGCTTATTTTAACCTCTAAAAATCATCTTCTATCTATGTTTACGATATCTCTCATCGGAAACGAACAATCCACGCGAATATGTAAAGGAATGCTTACATTTTCCAATTCATTGTTAATATTAAGAGTGGTTCTGCTTCAATTTGCTCGAAGTTTTTGAACTTCAAAAGTACGTCTATCTGAACGTTTTAGGCAAAAAATTGGTTGTATCTTCAAGTTTCAGCAATTCGAATTTTTTCGTCTAATTTGACTGGACTACGTACTATTTTCTTCATTATTAAAAATGAAGAAATTCATTACCTAAAAAATCTTTTTAATTCTAACGGAAAAGCCTTAGGACTGCTGGCAAACTCGAGTGGGGGCCGAGTTGACTCCATAGG
Source organism: Melikaiella ostensackeni (assembly GCA_032362435.1). Taxonomy (NCBI): domain Eukaryota; kingdom Metazoa; phylum Arthropoda; class Insecta; order Hymenoptera; family Cynipidae; genus Melikaiella; species Melikaiella ostensackeni. The sequence continues at coordinate 12,824 of JAUMHM010087761.1, read as the reverse complement.
CTCGTCAGAGGTCGCAATTACGCATATTGACAGGACCCCTCTGGGGTTAAAAAATGGCACTTAAGGGCATGTGGTACTTATAATATTTGCCATATCAGTTTTCCCATATCATTTTCCATAATTTCAGCAAATAATATTTATTATTAATACAGATCTTAATTTCTTGTTATTATATTTATTATTCTGGAAGAAAACCTAGGAAAACTGATGTGCCTTATTTGGTAAGTAACTCATAGCCTCAAAGAAATGTAACACTTCCCCGCTTCCTACCCTACCGACATTTTTTTATAGCTTTATAGCTTTATAGCTTTCTTATCCACACAAAATGAGATATCGACTTGAATTTTTTGAAATGAAATAAAATGTACTAAGGGAAACGTTGATGTCCTTCTAATTTTTTATAATTGAAATAGTAAATTGAGCTACGAGTACGAAAAGTAGGCAGTTCCACACGATTGTGGAGTTTGCTACACGGGCTGGAGGAGAATCGAAGAGGAGCTGTGTGCGAGTTGGAGGCGAGCCGGAAACGTCCCGAAGATGAACCGACGGTAAGTACTGCACACTTTACAAGAGTTATAAGGGAACGTCCACATAATACGTAACATTATCTAATATGTGAACGCTCCCTAAGTGCTTACTTTCTACACCTGTTGCGCACAACATTTTTTGTAACAAATGCAGGAAATATTTGATTTGAAAGACAATGAAAACAAACTTTCCAGAAAGTTTTGAATACCATGAATTATAAATTTGCCAAAATTTTCCAAATTTCTTGAAAATTTCTGGTAAATTTAGAAATTACCGGAAATTTGAATTAGCTAAATATTTCCAAACGTCTTGGTCATTTACGGTAATTTATTAGTAATATATTGTCATATATGAGTAATTTCGGTAGCTTATTGCCTTGCATAGGCCCAATCACTATTCATTACTCAAGATCATTCTGTTAAGTGTCAACTCATAATGCCAGAAGTGAGATTATTATTCGGGCCCTCCTGAAAAGGTCATTTTGAATCAAAATGCGCAAGCGCAACAGTTAGACAAAGTGATCATGCTCAAAATGCGCAAGCGCAGCAGCTAGAAAAAGTCTTTTTACAACTGCTTTTTAGCCCAGATTCAAAATTGGTTACTTCCCCGACGCCATTCATGCCTTAAAAAGCAAGCGTTTCGCGCATTCGTGTTAATTCATAGTTCTGAGTACTGAAATGTGAACTCATTTAAATTTACACTTTTACGCCTTGAGGATCTACAAAATTATCCAAACGGAACGCATGTTTGACATACATGACGCAACATCTCGGTCAAACATTTTAGTAACAATTATCATACCTATTATGGATCTCACACCTCGTTTCTTATGAGCAATAATACATTATAATCATTAGTAACGGCTCGTTCGCACACCCTATAATAAGTTTACAATAATTAGCCGTATTTAATAGCTGCTTTTGCCTCTCAATAAATGGCGATTGAATTGAATTAAACTATTTCTACTTTATAACAAATTTTATAATAGGCATTTTTGAAGTTCATTATTACAGAATGTATATAGGAAGCGTTCATTAATTACGTAAAAAACAAAAGAATAAATATGAGAGAGATGAAAATATGATCTATGAAAATCTGATAAAGATCACAATATGCCATTTATTCTTTTGTTCCCTTACGTAATTAATGAACGCTCTCCTATTAAATTGACTCTTTTTTTTGTTTCCTCCTTCTTGCAGACATGATTAATTCTATATTGTTACTGGCAAGGTCCGTTGTGCCGGCCAACCGACAAAACGTTTGTTTAGAAAATGGGCTGATTGCGAAAGCGTTTCAGACAAAACTTTAATTTCTAGTATGCCAATGCGGAAAGTAATAATTAGTACGGGGTTTTCCAGTGAATGTTAGAACAGTAGTCCAAGCAGTCAACAGATTCTAACATGAGGAAAATAATGAATCAATTACCCTGCTCGATGAAATAACATCAAAATTCTAAATTATGTAGATTCAGTGAATTATACAATACTGGAATAAGTCTAAATTTTACAGGACGACAGATATGCAGACCAGCGTCCCCCTTTAATATAGAAGAATTGAGAAGCGATCTACTGATGCCCCGGTGGCGTAATGGGTTCACGCTCCACTCATGAAAATTCGTGTTATCGGTTCGAATCCGAGCCGAGGTAGATCTTTTCTCTTTTCCCCAAAAATTATTTGATCATGTAATCAACACATTTCAACATCGGAAAATTAATATATAAATTACCTGATCGACAAAAAAACATCAACATTCGAAATTATTCGTATTCGATGAATTGTATAAGGTTGGAATGAGTCTAAATTTCTCAGGGCGAATAAGACGCAGAACGTTGTCCCCTTGTGATATAGGAGAAATAAGAAATGATCTTCTAAGGCCCGATGGTGCAACTAGCTAACCCTGCACCCATGAAAAGTGGCGGTCCCAGTTCAAATCCGAGCTGACCTAGATTTCTTTTTCTTTCTCCAAGAATTATTTGATCAAGGAGTTGACACATTCTAACATCAGGAAATTAATTAATTAAATACGATGGTCGCTAAAATAACACCAATATTCTGAGTTATTTAGATTCGGCGAATTGTATGAGACTGGAATAAGTATAAATTTCGCAGGGCAAATGAGTTGCTAACCCACATCCCTCTGTGATGTAGGGCAGAAAAGAAAGATCTTCTGAGGCCCCGGTGGCGTAACTGGTTAACGCTTCACTCACAAAAAGTGAGTTTCCGGTTTAAGTCCGTGCAGAAAAAGACTTTTTCTCGTTCCTCCGAAAATTATTTGAGCAAGTAGTCAACAAATTCAAGCTGCAGGAAATTAACTAATTAATTAAACCCTTGTCGCTAAAATAACAACAACATTCTGAATTATTTAGATTCGGTGAATTATATAAGACTGGAATAAGTCTTAATTTCGCAGATCGATCGTGATGCAGACCCGCGCCTCCCTGTGATATAGGAAAAATAAGAAATAATCTACTAAGGCCCCGGTTGCGTAATTGGCTAACACTTCACTTATGAAAAGCGGCGTTCCCAGTTCGAATTCGTGCCGAGGCAGATTTTTTCTTGTTTCTCAGAAATTATTTGTACAAGTAATCAACACATTCTAACAACAAAAAAATCAATCAATTAATTACCCAGGTCGCTAAAATAACACCAACGTTTTAAATTATTCAGATTCGGTAAATTATTCAAGACTGGGATACGTCTAAGTTTCGCAGGGCGAATGAGATGCAGTCTCGCGCCCCCCTGTGGTACAGGAGAAATGAAAAATGATCTACTGAAGCCCCGATGGTGTAAATGGTTAACACTCCGCTCATGAAAAGTGATGTTCCCTGTTCAAATCCGGGCCGAATAAGATTTTTTCTCGTTCCTCCGAAAATTATTTTACCAAGTAGTTAACAGATTCTAACATGAGGAAAATAATTAATTAATTACCCTGTTCGATAGAGTAACATCAAAATTCTAAATTATGCAGATTATATTAATTAAATAAGTCTGTAATAATTTTTATTTTGATAGGTGAGAGAAACGCGGACCCGCCTCCCCCTGTGATATAGGAGAAGAAAGGAACGATGTACCGAGGCCCCGCTGGCATGATTGGTTAACGCTTTGCTCATGAATTGTGGCGTTTCTGGTTCAAATCTGGGCCGAGGTGGATTTTTGTTGGTTCCTCCAGAAATTATTTGACGAAGGAGTCAACACATTCTAACATCAGAAAACTAATCAATTAATTACCCTGGTCGCTAAAATAACACCAACATTCTAAATTATGTAGATACGGTGAATTGTATAAGGCTGGAATGAGTATAACTTCCGTAGGGCAAATGAGTTGCTGATCCGCGTCTCCCTGTGATATAGGAGAGATTAGAAGTGATATACTGAGGCTCCACTGGTGTAAGTGGCTAACGCTCCACTCATGAAATGTCGCGTTCCCGGTTTGAATGCAGGTCGAGGTAGATGTTTTCTCGTTTCTCCAAAAATTATTTGACCAAGTAATCAACACATTTTAACTTCCAAAAAAATGAATTTATTACCCTGGTCATGGTCGCTAAAATAACACCAACATTCTAAATTATTCAGATTCGGTAAATTATATAAGACTGGAATGAGCCTTAATTTCGCAGATCGAACGTGTTGCAGCCCCTCCCCCCCCTGTGATATAGGAGAGATAAGAAATGATCTACTGAGGCCCCGACGGCGTAACTGGTTAGAGCTCCACTCATGAAAAGTGGCGTTTCCGGTTCAAATCCGGGCCGAGCTGGATTTCATCTCGTTTCCCCAAGAATTATTTGACCAAGATGTCGACACACTCACATCTGAAAATTAATTAATTAACTAACCTGGTGTCCACAATAACACCAACATTCTAAATTATTCGGATTCGGTAAATTGTATAAGGTTGAAATAAGTTCAAATTCCGCCGGGCAAATGGGATGCTGACCCGCGTCCCCCTGTGATATAGGTGAAATGACAAATTATCTACTGCGTTATATGCAAAAAAGTTTGCCGAATATACATATAATAATCGAAATTTGAGATTTTTCGATAATTTGTACTAAGTGCACTACGTTTTTTAGTGTTTCGTAGGAAACCCTTGTGCAGTCGGTAAAATGTCTGTCCTTCCGTTACCACACATAACGCAAAAACCAGTAGGTCTCTCGACTGCATTTTTCGCATGGAGATGTGTTTCACGTGTTTCATGCGCGAAAAAATGATGAAAAGCCTAAGGTAAATGCTCATGATAGCGTTGCTATATAAATACATACAAATTTATGTATTTTGACCCTTCCATGTCGCCTAGGTCAAAAAGTACCAGGACCACCGACATAATTCTTCACACGAAGATGTTTTTCGCGTGTCTGATGCGAGGGAAAATAGTGAGAACCCTGAGAAAAATACTGAGGGAGACGTTGCTATTAAGAACATAAAAATTAAGCCCTTTTGACCTGAAATTACCATATTGCCATGCCTAGAGCAAAAGGTACTAGGTCTTCTGACCTCATCTTCTGCACGAAAATGTGTTTCATGTATCTAATGCGAGAAAAATTAATGCAAACCTAATTTTCCTGAAAAGCGTTGAAATCTTAACCGTACCCGTTCGTACGGAAGCCTTACAGGTATGTCCGGGCGCTTGCCGACCGCTTCCCGAACTGATTTTTTGATACATACATTAAATTATACAATAGGTTTGTTTGATGTTCTTAGAAAATAACAGTAAAAATGATCTAAAGAACTTTGAAATAGTTGGAAATATTTGAATTTTTTGAAATATCTTCAAGCCCTTCGGAATCTCAATCGTTGACTGGTCAGTCCCTCGAATATAAATGAAAAATAATAATGTACTCATCAGTACTTCTAAACTGTATATTAATGTCTTTAAAACACAATATTTCACCCAAGCTTGATGAAAGAATATTTTATTTTATAAGAGATAAATTGTACACATAATTTTTCTCACTTTTCTTCTCATTGGTCTCGCTTTCGCATTTATTGCTTTCTTGGTGTCCTTTGGTAAAGTTATTTGGAGGGTTGTGATCGTATATTAGCAATAGCAGCCTCAAAAATCTCAACAAATCCCGCCCCCACGGAAGAAATAGTGGGAAGCTTAAAGGGATGCCAAATTTGTTGGTCGTTTGAGCTTTCTCTTGGAGAACGGAGTATACATAAAAAATAAGGTCAAAAAACCGCCGCAGTGTCCCCCTAGGAGCAATTGGCATCCGAAAGTGACACAGGTTCCCAGTAGAACCGCGGTAAATCACACCAATTGCCGTGGCCCTAGGTGGGATTTACCGCGGTTCACGACCGTGAAATGAGTGGCTACAGGGCACGACGAATTTAAAAAGACAGGACAGCGAACTCCTCGTGCGTCTTGGCAGCATGGGGCGACTCAAGAATGATAGCTCTCTTCATGTATCTCGCAAGTGCCTTGGCGTTTTTTCGGCGCGCGGGCATGGCTTCAAGGTCCCGAACCAGCGATGGTTCCGCACCACCGAAAGCGCCGATCACAAGAATAATCATTTGAACCAAATATCCTGGGTATAAATATGACAGCTCCCTTATACGGTCTCGGCACTTCTCCTTCTTTTTTTTGTTCTTGACTGTGATGTTGCTGGCGGCTGGAGCCAAAAATTCTATCACGAACATAGTTTGTCTTCTGAAGTCAAGAAGGACGATGTCAGGCCTCGATTGCTCAATAGAGACTATTGGCTTGAACTTGTAGTTCCAGTTAATTCAGCACCTCTTGTTCTCAACGATTGACTCGATCACCCTGAAAAAGTTCGGCAGGGCAGGGTCGTATTTAACACCGTATGAGCGACAAAGACGGTAATAAAGCACTCTTAAGGCCGCATTGTGTCTGTGGAGATAGGTCGTTCCCACGTGAGTGGGACACCCGGACGGTATGTGCCATAGGTGCTTAGAATGTGCATCACACGCTCTGCACCTATCACTGAGAACTTCTTGACGTAACATGCGGCTACGGTATACCAAGGCGGAAATGGCATCGTCCTGACACGTGAAAATAAATTCCTCTGTACCTGAATTAAGTCCGGATGATTCGAGGAAAAACTGGTATTTTAAATTTCTGTGAAAGTTTCCGTGCAGCTGATGTGAGCTGTACCCTGGATAGTTTGGTTGTAGAGACACTGAATATTTAGAAGTCCGCGCCCGCCTTCACGGTGTGGGATGTATAAGCGCAGAACGGACAAGTTGAAATGCAAGCTTTTTTCTTATGCATGAACTTACGTGTGGGGATGCCGCGCCGTGAGCTCGTGCTACGTCCATGGAACTAACCCAGATGAATAGAGTAGAACCGGGACAGCAAGCATGTCAGTCTCAGATATCTTGTTCAACGCCGACAGATTGGATGACCAAATCTGTTGAAGTAGACGCTTGTTTCTGCTCAGAAGAGTCTCCTTCACTGATATTACATCCTGAATGCGGCACTCAAACATGCCTAGATGTAGGTAGGTCTCTTCAGCGCCAATGTGTCTAAGAGCACTCCTGTCCATGAGCTCAGAGTCGACGCAAAGACTAGCAAGTCGTCCTCGCTCCAGATGAATCTTGGCACATTTGTCCAATCCAAAGTCCATAATAATTTCTCATGTGTACTCCTCGACGATGTTCAGAGCGTCCTTGAGATGCTGTCTTCCAGAAGCATAGATCTTCAAGTATTTCATATAAAATATATGACTGTATATTTTATAGAATATATGAGTGCTCGCGATTATTAGTCTCGCCGCAGAGGTACCCCTGAGTATTGTGTAGGGCCAGAAATAGTGGCAGAAGTGTGATGCAAAAGAGGAGAGGGCTCATGGTTTCGCCCTGAAAGATGCGCCTCTGGAAGGTGACGCTATTACTTGTCACACGATGCTTTTATGAGATAGTAGTTCTGGATTTCCAAAGGGGCATCAATCTCTCTAAACATCCTTCTATGCGTGGATGAACCTTCAAGCTTTCCAACAGACAGATGATAAGTCTATGGGAGGTTAAATTGAAAGCTTTCTGGTGATCAAGCCAGGCCACCGACCGATTGCGATTATGGAACGAAAGCGTCTTCGCAGACGCTTTTGTCGGACAGCAGGTTCTCTAAACAGCCTGCTATGCCTTTTTCGATCCACGTTGTTTGTAAATCTCTCTTTACACATGTCCAATTGCCCAAACAATCCTGCCGTTCAGGGTAGCTGCAAAGATCTCATACAGCGTGTCAAGACAAGTTATTGGTATGTAATTTCCGACTCTAAATGTGAGGTAAAGATCTGGGCCAGATGTTGGTGCGTAAAACTAAACTTCTTCTACCAGAAATTCGTAATACCATCTGGCCCGGTAGCGGACAAGTTCTTCGTGCCCTTGAGTGCTTTCTTTACATCTTTGGCAGTAATTGGACATTATAAAGATGTCGCACAGCACCTCGAAACAAATGATGTTTTAAGTGTCTTCATTTAATAGGTGTCGATCTTTGTAAATCTTTCTTTAGAAGGTCTCGAGCTCCTCAGACGTGGGCGGATTTTTGACATAATCTAGGTGATTGCTGAAAATGTGCGATGGGTCAGCGAGAAACTATTGATTCTCCCCGACCCACCCCTCCCTCTTCTGTATTCTTCTCCTTGCGTCAGATGATACCTGTATTTTCTCATTAATGTGCTGCCTTATTGTAAGCAGCTTTGACTTGTTAAGTGGGTGATGGTGGATTCTTAGTTCGTGAGCGATTTTTCGGACCCTTTCCATAAAAGGCATAGGAGTGACCAGAGGTTTACTGGATAACCTGTCGCCCAATCCCATTCTGCCGAGTTGGCCACGTGATCAAATACAAATGTATCTCGAGAGGCAGAAGACTCGTGCTCATTCGGAAATGCATCCGTAGCAATAGTCACTATATTTCGTAATAGTTAACAGTTTTTAACCTGATAACTTCGATCTAATTACGCACTAAATTCACTATTGTTCCTTTAAACGAGATGGTATGCATAGGCACGGGGCACCGTGTAGAGTATGACTTCCTAGCGTGGTCGAACCAAGCCAAGTCCATACATTCTCCGTATTAGTTACATGTGTATCAAAAAGGTAGAAAAACAAGGATAAATGAAGATTCTCACCACTTTAGAGAGTGCTCTTTGGAGTTTGTGGAACCCTTGGTCAGCGAGTCTTCACGTGAATTATTTAAAGTAATACATCCCGAATAATTTCGAGTTATTCATGTAACAGGTGTTAAACACCACGCTAGGACTTTCAAACTTGAAAATCAATAAAAAAGATTATTCAGTCAACTTGGAAAAAATCAGAGGAGATTTTCTCGAATTCAAATAGTCATAACATTGTCCAAAAAAAAATGTGAAATCGGTAAGATACATGTAGCCTTATTTGCTTTGAAAAACAACACATTTGAGTAACAAAAAAAGGTTAAACTGAGAGTTCAACTGTATCAGGCAACTTTTATCTCAAATTGAGCGTTCAAAAGAAAAAAAAACATTCGTGAATTGAACTAAAAGTTCGATAGCGTCACTTTTCTTCCATTTTGAATTGAGCGTTCGAATGAACAAAAGATTCGCAAACTGAATTTAGAGTTTGAAAGAACTAAAGATTCGTGAATAAAACTGAAAGCTTGAAAGAGCTAAATATTCATAATTTCCTACTGAGTGATCGAAAGAGCTAAAGATTTATAAATTGAACTCAGAGTTCAAAAGAACTCACGACTCGTCAATAAAACTGAGAGATGGAAAGAGCTACAGATTTGTAAATACAACGGAGAGCTCGAAAGAGCTAGAGATTCGTAAGTTCAATTGAGTACCGTAAATAAAACAAAATTCGACAATTAAGCCGCCTGGTCGGTATCGTGAGACTGAGCGAGTATCCTAATTCTCAGGATCCTTAGGGTATCCGTTGTTGTGAGCGGTGTCATGGATATGCCTCGAATGTGTGCTTCTACAAGGTATAGTTTTCTTATTACGCATTGGTCGGATTTTGGTTCCGCTTTTCCTGCTAAGACCACGTCTGAGCAATACAGTTTGCCCGGTGCGGGGGCCTTGGTGCCACTCAGTCGGTTCTCTGAACCCACCGAATGGGCTTTGCCCGAGCTATGTATTGTTTTCTCGATAAGTGAAAGAACAGAATGAAAAAACACGAATTTAACTCCCGTATCTTGTTTTGAATCTTACTCTGTTAATATCCTCATTGAAATTGAAAAAAATATATATTTAAATGTATCAGTCCACGGAGGACCTGGTTACGTAAGGCTCTAGATTTTGAACGTGTTCTTCACCCGCGTACTTTTCCGAGTCACTTACGAGGCGGCGATATACTGGGAATAACCTACGACTGATTTTGAAAGGTCCTTTGAATTTTTTGTTCAGTTTCTGCGCTAGGTCTTTGGCTCTGTCAGATTTCTTGCGATCCCATTTCAATATTAAGTGACCTACTCGGAAGCTCTGGTCACGCTTTTTCTCGTTATGATATTTTGCCTATGAATCGTATGTGCGATCTAAGTTCTTATGAATCGGATCTTTTAAGTGATCCAATCTCGAAAAACTTTTGAACCGCTCTTCCGGTCTAGGTTCGCCAAGTCCGGAATTTTTCTTGAATTTCCTTCGAAAGTTGGTGGTGTGTACGATCCCGATACTCTCACATATTTGTTCGATCAGGCAGTTCGAGAACTCAGTCTCATTTTTACAGCTACCGATAGTGCTCTACGGAATTCGTGGGAACCTTGGTCAGCGAGTTTTCACGCGAATTATTTAAAATGAAAGATCCCGGTATTTACGGGCTTAGGCTGTCAAACGATTTACTTAGGGTCCTAGACGTATAAAGTAATGACGTACTCTGATCAGATTAGCTAACGAACAGCTGTAGCATACTTTATAGGATGCTGACAGATTTACATTATTTCCGCACTATGGCACTGTCTACACACCACATGACAGTTGAGTAGTTAACAACAGTAGTTCGGAGAAATTACTGAAACACTGGAATCGCACATATGATTGCGTTGTGATAAAAAATATTGTATGAGACACAGCCCCTGAGTAACACTTTTCCCTCGTGTGATTGCAATACTCGCCAGAGCCCGCGAGGGAAAAATACCACTCAGGGTCCTTGCATCATAAATAACTATTTCAAAGAAAAAATATAACACGCGCGCTCATGGCACTCGCTAACTTTAGATGTGTTTTTCTCGGAAAGCGTACAAGTATAATTTATTCATATTAAGGGATTCATGCTATTATTGTATCTGTCCCTTGAAATTCTTCGATAATTAAAATCATTAGTGGCTTATTAAAAAAACTCTCCAGTATTTTCATTAGCGAAATTCAAAAAAACTTCAAAGTGCATAAAATTTTATAGTGCGGCTAAGTGCAACATATAACATTAATTTGGTTATTTCTTGAGACTTTTGTAAATCTAAACGCACATGGTCGTACGTTTGACCTTAGCTCTCATGAATAGTTATGGCCTCTGCTGCAACTATGGGAAACTGTACTCTGAAAACGTTTTTTAGCTTGAATCCTTTACATCTGTTTCGAGCTCTCCTGCCAACTTTCTTGAAACTAATTTCTATCCATATTTTAAATACTTCGTTAGAATCTTTTTCAAATTCATGACATCACATTTATTTATAGCCTTCCTGCCAACTTTATTGAAACTAAACTCTATCCATATTTTAAATATTTCGTTAGCATCTTTTTTAGATGTTATTTTCCTTAAAACACCGCGAGCACTATTTATCAATCTATTTCGGAAATCAATATTATTCGTGAGCATATATTTAATGCCAACCTTAAATAATACCTCATATGGCAAACCTGCAGACTCTGATATTTTTAGAGCTTTTAGGGATTTTGAAAGTGTATATTTTGCATTTTCTGATATGCCTGCTTTTATGAGTGATCACGTGCTCGTGATGAAAATTCTTCTCCCTCAAAAAACATAATTTTTGATCTACTGTACGAATCAACTAGACTGTTCTGATCATACAGTCTAATAGAGTTATCTGGTACTTGATTCGGACTTTCAAACACGGCTACGTCCATCACATCCTTGAACCAACCATTGATATTTCATCAATAATGAGTACTTTCAGGTAAAATAGTTCTACTCTCATTGTGTTTGCAATTTTTGAACCTAAACCGGGTATTGTGCGACCATTTTGATTGACTGGAAATTTTAAGGCTGCATGTAGAGTTACTCCATCTATCAAAAACGCTGTTTTACATGATGGCGCACATAATAAAACATGCATCGCGTCTTCTTTTTGTCCTGGCACATTTGCTGAATGATAACTTAGTGTGTAATGAATAGCATTAGTAACTGTGATTCTATCAACACCAGCAGAACCGCTCAGATGAATGTAAAATGGTCTTATATTTGTTTTCACGCAGCGCAATATATGTAACTACTTCGCGCTGTCTAATATTTAATTCTTTCATTGTTTGATGTATTTCTTTCTCTGGCAACTTGATGGGAGCAGTACAAATACAAGTCTTTGCTTACCCTTTTTCTTTTTCATCTTGTTCAAAAACATCTATTTTCTGATCTTCGGGTAGTTTGCTTTTGCTTGACATTTTTATTTCTTCTTCTTCTATATTCTCTATCGCGTTGTAAACATTTTCTATTGCCTCATCTAATGCGTCATCATTAATAGCGCAATATCTACTTCTGTTTCGTTTCATTACATCTTTATTTTTTTATTGTGAATAAATTCGCAACTAACATTATTAATGACCTTTTTATCGCACGATCAAGGCATATATAACATTACTTATTACATATAATAATTGTAAGAATCTTTTATTCGATTATGTCTACGATATCGAATCATCATTGGTATATCTCGCTGTTTTCCGTCATTGCAATCGTTGTCACTATTATAGCTTACATTTTTTTCATTATTATCAAGTTTTTTCATCAGACTTTGAAAAAGCCACAGAATCTGCTAAAAATACGTTGTCTTTGGAAGGTGGACGCTTCTCGTATTTTGTTATATAATCTTCCTGAAGATCATCTTCAGAATGAGCATATAATAATTGTAATTCTTTTTCAGATCTTAAAATTCAAGCCCTCTTATCTCTCGGACAATTTGACAAATCAAATTTTAGATAATATGACCGTGAAGAACTCCAAATGCGCCGATATGCGCCATCAAGAAAAAATTTTGCGCCACATTGATAACCGAGTTATCAGCGACACAAATGGGGGGGGGGCTGGCGCGATTTTTCTTAAATAATAACTTTTTTTAAAAATCATCATAGCTATTCGTCAAAACTTCAAATGCGCTCAAATGCGCCACCAATAAAAAATTTTGCGCCAACTAA
>JAUMHM010087760.1:0-10193 GCA_032362435.1 Melikaiella ostensackeni | reverse complement strand
TGCTGCAAATTCAGAACAAGAGCTTTGCCAGATGGTTCGGACCAAACCTCCATCAACAATTTGTAGAATGTGCTGGCGTCTTTCTCGCCTCGCGTCACCAGCCTGACCACCTCTTTTGGAAGAACTGCGGTTTCCCGTAAACAGATCTTCTATCGCACAGAGACGGCCTTGTGCTCTGTCGCAATCCAAATATCAGTTTTCCTTTTTCTCGCGTCTCGCCATTTGAAGGGAGGCGCTTGACGTCACATAAATGGCTTCCGAATGGACTGGGCTGGTCTTTTGATGCAGTCGTCTTCGATGAGGATCATAAGCAGACATGCAGCTTATGATGACAAGATCTTGTTTTGCCTTACTAACCTGTCTGTACACCCTCATCCGGTTGTGAGCGATATCTGCCCAAGTAAATCTATTGCAACATAAGTTCTTGGAGTCGTGAGTACAAGGCTGACCTACGCACTTTAGATGCTTTAAATTGGGGCCTGGATCCGAGTATTTTTCGTCGCGCATTTTACTTCCAGCTTTATCGGACGCATGCTTCCGTTTGCGCGAACCCTGATTCAATTTTCCGACCGTACCCTCCATCTGCATACCTGTCAAACACAAAACAACAAAAGTTTTCAGTCACAATCCAAAAAATAATTTATCGCGGTGAAAATAACACTGAATACAATGAGAATTACAACAGTAAATCACAGATATAATATTCCTGTCAAGCAGAGTTGCTAAGAGTCATGCCGAAGAGCGATGCTCACGGACTCTTTTGCTTCAGTATATTACTACTTAACATATACTAGGATACCATTCCTGCATACTAAAGCATTTAGAAAAAAATATTTTTATCAAATTATGGATATGTTCCCTTTTGTAAGTAAGCTCCTTAAATCATTTTCTAATTCTTCACACTTCATATTTCTTATTATTGAGGGGCCTCGTTTAGGCAACTTCCTGGGTCTTCTTCTCTTTTTTATTGAAGGCAAATTTACCTTTTGAATTTCATTCTTTGGTCTTCCCCTTTTCCTAGGGGGCAATGATTCTACTTGTTGTATGGTCTTTTCGGGACTTCCTCTTTCCTTTTTTTCTAAAAAAAGAAAAAAAAGGTTTGAAATAGATCTGGATGGTATAGTTATAGTTTCATCGATTATAAAGGGATAAATTTGACCTTTTACATCAAGTGTTTCTTGATGCGTAATTAATTTTAACGTCACTATTCGAAGAGGATTCTGAACCTAGAATCCCATCGTAATCTACAGGTACCTCGTTATGAATTACATTAAATGTGGTTGAGTACCCGAAAACATTAATTTCCACTCGTCCTGGAGTATTTGCTAAATGACTGTTTATTCCAATTAATCTTTGTATTTCTGCATTATTCATTCATGAGATATCTTGAATAGATTGTTTTTTTATTCAATTTGGCCCTGTACCTGTGTCTACCATCATGCACACAGGATTATTTAACCCTTTAACAGTTAAAGGGACAAATGATACCGAGCTTTCCATACTGAGATAACCTTTTGCTGTTCCTTTGGAAGCAATTTTTCATAAAATGTCCTGGTCTGTGACAGAACGCACACGTATTATTGTTGGAGTTAAAGTTTCGTTACGGGGGATCAAAACGAAGTCGATAATTATTTATTTGCCTTTGAGCCTGATTCTAATTTCTATTATTGTTTCGTCCTTGACCTTGATGCCAATTCCTATTTTAATTACTGGCATTTTGGTTGTACCGTTTTGATTGCCATTGAACAGCGAGTTTGAAACGTGGGGTACGGATCACTGAGGTTCGGTCTCTGACTTTGGCATTGCTTAACAGGGCTTTCCCGTGTCTGGCTTTGAAAGCTGCGGTTGGGGAAGTTTTGTTGAGTCTGACCTAGAAGGCGACAGGTTGGAGCTGCGTGACCACTCTTCTCACATATTTGTCATCTCAATTCTATTTCTTCTTGCTCTGTAACTATTCTTTCTAATTCAAATAATCTTTCATCGTTATTACTTGTTTAATTTTCGGTTTCCTGAGATGTTTTAAATTTTCTGTTTTCCGCAATGCTTTTGTAGCTGATAACCTTCTTTCTACCTCAATGGCGGCATCCACCGTTTCCTTAAATTTCCTTTGTTTTCCTATTCTTGATTCTAACTCCAGTCTTAACCCACGCAAGAAACAATTAGTAATGCCTGCAGTTAAACTTCTTTCGAAAGCGGGATCTATTTTTCCATCATTGCTCACCTTGTGAACATATAAAATTCTCTTTTCGATTTCTCGGATACGCACTGCGTAAGCAATAATTAGGGTAATTATTATGATCGCATAAATATAGGATGTTCCAATTAAGGAAACCATTGATAAAGTCATGAGAAAAACTAGAGCATATACTGACCCCAAACATAATCAAGGGGCAGTAAACCGAACAGGATCGCACACGTGCGTAGCAAAGTTATATAATCTCGAGCAGTGATCCAAAACAATGGCTATGAGCCGGAATTTAAGCTTAAGTACTACTCAGGTGAGTTGTCTACACCGCTTACGTGTCGGATGTCAGTAGTGAATTGCGAAATATAATTTAAATACCGAAACTGTCGCAGGGGACATTTATTCAGGTCGTGTTGAAAATCAAAAATAAGAGGTTTGTGATCGGTGAATATTGTAAACTCGCGTCCTTCTACCAGGTATCTGAGACGTTTTACCACTGCATACGCAGCAAACAACTCTCTATCATATGCGCTGTATTTTCGTTGCGAAGTTGACAAAGATTTTGCAAAAAAAGCTAGTGATTGCCAAGCCTCGCTAACACGTTGCTGCAGAACCGCCCTAATTGCGTAATCGGAAGCGTCTACATTAATTGACAACGGTGCTCTTGCTATCGGGTGAGCTAACATCGTCGCGTTTGCTAAAGCATTTTTTAATTCTATAAAAGCATGTTCCAACTCTGTAGTCCACTCAATGAATGCTTTACTTTCCTTAGAACCCCTGAGTTGTTCATTCAATGAGTGCTGAATTTTCGTGGCATTTGGTATAAAGCGACGATAAAAATTTACCGACCCTCAGAAATTGTCTTAGACTACTCATACTTTCAAACTCCATGACCGTTTTCTTTATTCTTGAAGATGATCCGTATGAAAGTGAAGATTCAATTCTTCTCCAAATGTGCTGCGAAGTTACCCACTCAAGAACGTGTATTCTCGTTAGCGTTACATCGGACGTGAAATGGTCTCTATGACTATCGTCGAGATACTAACTGATCGTACCTAAAGAAGCTGTTTCGAGGGCCGCACAGGCATTATTATTACTTTCTAAAGGCTACGTGACAAAATCGGATTTTAAATGTAAGGACTACAAATCTGCACGCTAGATGGTTTACAACCCTGTTTACCATCTAGCATCCTAATCCTTCAAACTACTTCATTGCGCTCCGCCTACGTCTAACTGTTGTCATCCTCTCCGAACAATACCTTCTACTTAGATGAAATACGATAATTTAGTCGCTACAAGTGAATGTAAATGTATTATATAGTTACATCATAGTGTGCAAATGTCCTTTAGTCAATTTAGGTATAGTGACTATTTTTACATATAATGTGCATAACTTCCCCAGTCTGGCGATGGTCCGAAGGTGCTCAATACAACATTCTAGGCGTTACATAAAATACTACGTCACAACTGCTTACCCCTTAGACGTGGCATCACCGGGCCGAGCATGTCCATCATTCCGCCTTCAAGCGCACCCTTCGGAGTCCAGACTGGTGGTTCATCAAAATTGTGTCTACTTCAATTGGCAGTAGGCCCTAATGTAAACTTTTCAACTTTTTTTCTTGTTTCAATGAGTTTAATACAAGACCTAATTCTATCATCCCGGACCTCTGAATAATTGTTCCTGGGAATTGTCACCCTCTTCCGAAGGATTCAAATGGGTGGGATCAAGCCAACCACTACCGAAACCTGATCCAAGGACCGTCAACTTCTAGACGATACTCAAGATTCTCACTTACTCTATTGTGATTCAAAATTAGATTAATTTTATGTGAAACGAAGATCGCTGTCGCCTCTCACATGCCTTTTTCCATGTCTCAACTGACCCTTAAGACTAGATGCTGAACAAGAATGAACTTTTGGAATATTCCTGCTTCCACTAATTGTAATAAGTGCCTCATACTTACCGTGTGGGTTTACTCCTTGAATGATTCCTCTTTCGAATTCTACGCTCCTTACTATCTTAATTGAATAAGGTACTATGTTTCTACTCTAACCAATTCTAAGCTACTATTTTCGGCGTGCAGCATTAACCCAATTACGCGTATTTCAATACTCTAATTATCCTAATGACAGGACAGTAATGAATGAGGGACTCATCTGAAATTCCATTTAACGAAAGTTATTTATTGGGGAAAAACAATAAAGCCCCTCCCCTTCTCAAGAGGCTTACAGGTGAACTGACTAATGAGCCCTGATGAGGGCTGCGTTCGCCTTGTGGTCCGTGGAGCCGCATCCGGCACAGGGCTTATTAAAAGTTTTGCCCCAGTACTGAGGGGTCGGGGCACGCCTGAATTTAGGGACCTCTTTGACCATCCTGACCACATTCTCTCCCCATTCCGGCACATTGGACGGCCGAATCTTGAGCTCATAGCTCACGCCCGGCCCTCCGCTCGGGACTGTCGTCTGCATTGCTTCCCTCGCCGATCGCTCTGTCGCCGCCTGACCAGGCCTCACGCCCAGAGCTGTCGGTTGGGTTTCTCTCGCCGATTCCTCCGCCTCCTCGGACTCAGAGTCTAGGACTCCAAGTGCTCGGGCTTCTCCCTCTCGAAGGGCGCGATTACACTCTTCTCGAACAGGGCTTGCAGCAGGCCGTCCGGGTCTCTGAGAAACCCCTCCCGAAGCGCCCGAAAGAGGTTCTTCTGCTTCTCCGTCCGGGGATCCTCCAGGATCAGGTAGACCTCTAATCGGAAGAAAACTACCCAACCACGTTCCGTCCTAACGACGGCCCCGCCGTTTTTCATCCTCCACCCCTACACCACCTATCTTCTCGGGGTCTTTAACATCTGAAAATCAATGGTTAAATTGTTCATTCTGAAACAATGACTTCCTATTCTTAGACTAATCTAACGGTACCGGGCCTCTCCGAAATTTGAATTTAGGGTCGCTTATGAGTCTATATGAACGAACCCCAGCGACCCGTGAGGAAAAATATTGGTACTAACAAACACTAATTCAATCACACACAAATTTGAATTTAACACACAAATAACACACTAATTTATCGAGCTTAAGCACCACTGTCTTAATGAGCCCCCATTCGGTCATTTTTATGTTGAATAGGAGCGGTTTAACCGTTCCTGGCTTGAACTTCCGTCGCTATCTTTATCGGCCGAAAGCTTACGGCTAGGTTCTACGACCCATACCATCTCGCCTTCGGATTCTTCCTGAACGGTGCTTTCCCCTTCCCCGTTCAAGTCCCGAATCTCGAGAAGTTCCCTGTCCAGAGCGATAGCCTCTTCCGGCCTGAGTTCATCCTCTTCCAGTTGGTCAAGGTCGACGTATCTAAATAATTCTGAAACACGAAAATGCCCCTTCAAACCGCCCTCTTGTGATGCTAACTCATACACGCCGGGTGAGCAGACCTTTACGACCATGAACGGTCCCTCAAATGGTTTAACCAATTTACTGGAAGCATGTTGATCCTCTCTGGAGTAGAAGTGCGACGGTTTCTTGACCAGGTCTCCAACCTTGAAGGTAACATCTGCGACCACGATTATAGTACTTAGATTGCCTCAGAAATTCCTGGTCTTGATGTTTTGTAATCAGGTCTCTTAAATGGGTGAGCCTCGACATTCTAGTTGCCCAACTTTCGGCATCGGGTGAGGGCAACTCCCCCTCTCCCTGAACAGTGCGTCAAAGCAGGTTTATGGGTCTAGGCTCTCGCCCCATATTCAAGAAAGCCGAGGTGCACCGAGTTGTGCTATGCACGAACGTGTTGTATGCGAACATGAAGTCCTTTAGATGCACGTCACATTCCCGGTGGTCCAGCTCTACGAATGAGACAATCATAGTCTTGAGGACTTGATTAGTCCTTCCAAATGGGCGTGGCATACCGGACTGAACGAGCGGTGGATGTTTTACTCCCTAGTCATCTTATCCAGTATGTTATTTACGTACTCCGTACTTCGGTCTGAATGAAGTACTTCTGGTGTCCCCCATCTGCTGATGACTACCAAATATTCTTTACCCTTTTTACTCCGTGGAAATGGGCCCATCACGTCCGTGGAAACCACAGCCCATGGCTCCTGAATTATTATATGGCCCATTGAGCCTTTTGGTCCAGTCTGATCCGATGTTATCAATTGACAGGTTTTACACCTGTTGATGAAAGCACTGATGTCCTCAAACATACCAGGCCAGTAATAGCGCAACTTGGCCCAATAAAAGGTCTTCTCTATGCCCATGTGACCAGATTCCGGATTCTCGTGCACCTCCCCTATTACATCATCAATCTGATCTTGAAGTTCGACCAATTCCCAGGCATCCAGATCTTTCAGGATGTCCTCCAATAAGGGATAACTCTGATACCGATATAATCGTCCGTCCAGCACCTTCCATCGCCGGTATTTATTTGGTGTATTCACCACGGCGTCCCCCGTACCATTCGTCCTCTACGGGCTCCATCATGGCTAAATAGGAGTCCTCTTCTTCCTCGTGAAACCTCGAAAGTGCGTCCGGAACGTGATGCATTGCTCCTTCCCTATGCACGACTTCGAAGTCGTATTCCAAGAGGTCAAGTGACCATCTCGCCAATCTGTCCGTCGGATTCCGAAGGCTGCAGAGGCATCTTAAGCTGCTATGGTCGGCGATGACCGTAAAATGGTATCCCTCTAGGTAATACCTAAATTTTCCTATCGCCCAGGCTACGGCTAAGCACTCCCTCTCGGTAGTGGAGTAATTACGCTCCGCCTTCGAGAGAATTCCGCTAGCATAAAATTTTACTTTTATTTGACCACCCTGGTCTTGGAAGACCACTACGTCTGAGCTGGTATTAGTGGCATCTGTCTGAATAGTGCTAGCAACTTGATTGGGCATTGGTGCCGCTATACAACATTTAGTAAAATTATCCTGGATAGTCAGAATATATTCGTTTCCTGACGTTGTCTTTGGCAGTGGACCCACAACGTCCATAGCAATCTTTTTAAATGCTATACTAGGGGCATCTGTAATCATCATAGGGTTCCTATTTTTAAACCTGACCAACTTCTTGAACTGGCATTGCAAGCATTGTTTAATTAACCTTTGTATATCAAGCTTCATATAAGTCAAATATTATTTTTGACGTATCCTGTTGTAGGTTTTTGTGACAACCTTATGTCCACCTATTGCTAAAGAGTGAGCTTCGTCTAAAACTGCTATTTTTCGTTCTTTAGTTGGAAACGGAACTATTCATTTACAGACTATAACTTTCGTATTCGAATTCTCAAATTCTAAATGCAAAATAACTAATATTTCCTGTCAAGACACATGATTATTAATTTTTGCGGCTTTTGCCAGGCTACCTGATCCTAACTTCAGTTATTCTGCTATTGCTTGAAATGAATATATCGCTGACTCAATTTTTTTTTAAATTTTCAGAAATATTGCCTTCATTTTTATCTTCAGTTGGAAAAGCAATATAATATTGTTGACCCTTCTTGAATTCTTTTGATAATCCTACCTGCAAATTTGAAAATTTTGGCAACCTCCTCAGTTTTGAAGCATTTCTGAACCGTTATCAAGTGGATTTCCATCAGTTGATAAAGAATAAGCGTAATTGCCCTCCCTTATTAGTAACTGATCACGGCATTCAATTATGTTTTGTCGAAAAGTGTTCCTTCCGACTAAAGTAGTTCTTTCAGGAGGAGGCTCGGGTGGTGGACGGCTGATTCCATCCTTTCTTGACTCTACAGCATTTTCTGTTTCTGGTATTTCTGTTTGTGTCGTTTCCTTGAGATCATCCTGAATATCTTTTTCATCAAGAGTTGATTGAAAATTTTCGTAAATATCCTGTTCTTTTTTGTTCTTCCCTCATATAAGTTTAGGAAAGGTGTTCTGAATTGATGGAAGCACAATTAACACAATATTATATTTCATATAATTTGGATTAGTATAAAGATACATTTAGTGATTGACAAGGCCGACGTCTACGAATCATCATGAAGAAATGACTGAAAAATGTCTCTCATCGCGGCACAATCGATGTATCGATTGCACAGTCGATAATAACTGTTGATTTAATGATCGATTACATAATATTCAAATATGGTTTCCTTGTAGAATGTGAATCTAAACTGCAGAACACATACGTTGTAAAATGAAATGAGACTGTTGCAAGATGAAAAGACTTAGTTCCTATTAGAGTACTGAAAATCCCGGCGGCTTTGAAAGAATACAGTCTTTCAACGGATAATTCAATATACTACATCGAAATCATCATCGCTAAATCACGTAAATTGATAAATTCACATTGATAAATCATATGAATAACCTATGATTATGAAATACATCTGGATATCATTTTTCGTAACAAAAAAAAAAGAAAGTTGCAATATAGAAACACAAGCAACGAAATGGAAAAATTGCTGCTCACCGTCATTTACACTATGTAAAATGCATGTGTTTACCGAATAGTCGGTCAATTATTGTCCTCAACTGGTGAAAAAGATATCTTATTCAAAGCTGTTTTGGTAACATCACTTTTTGTTTGGACAGTAACGACTCGTGTAAGTACGTCCTTTCCAGGATGCACTTCTATTACTCTTCCTAAGTGCCACTTCATTGGAGGAAAATTCTTGTCTTGTGGAAGAACCAGAGTACCAGGCTTGATTCTTGGACCTCGAACAGAAGTCCATTTTGATCTATGTTGCAGTTGTGTCAAATAATCTTGTGACCATTAAATACTTTCCTTGCTAGATTTGCTAATAATAATGCACTGCAGAGTTTTAAACGTGGTAATGTTACCTTTTTTACAGGAGCTACCTTCGATTTTGCACACAGTTGGACGAATCGTATGTTCGCCCTTGGAATTCGTGGATTTTAAATATATGCAAGCACCATAAGCTAACTCTGACGCATCACAAGATCCATGAAGTTCTATTGAGACCGAGTCATTGCAGACTACTTGTCTTGGTATTGCAATGTTATTGATTTTATTAATCTGATCTTGATATTTCCACTCTTTATATATCATAAATATCATTTATGTATAAATGACATATATAAATATATAAATCATATATCTTATAACCTTAGGCTTACCTGAAAATTAGAAAACATATTTAATTCCACACCTAGGTCAATCGTTATTATTCAATCAAATTAATTCATTTTGCCTGGAGGGCG
This sequence comes from Melikaiella ostensackeni, assembly GCA_032362435.1. Lineage (NCBI taxonomy): Eukaryota > Metazoa > Arthropoda > Insecta > Hymenoptera > Cynipidae > Melikaiella > Melikaiella ostensackeni. The sequence continues at coordinate 844 of JAUMHM010087760.1, read as the reverse complement.
CCAGAATATTTTTCAATTATTTACAAAATATCTAAAAAGTCTCATGTTAAATATCACTTAGATTACTCATAGCCCTGCTAACCCAACACAGAGAGGGGCACATTCAGGAAGGTCACCTTGAATGGATGCATCAAGGGCAGTTCCAAATCACTAAACTCACAATTACTGGTTATCAAGCAAAACAGTATTTATTCAGGCTCAAGTTTCGATTAGTGAGAATACCGTGAATCAGAGAAAAACACTATTATGATAACATATTAAGACGCTTGGACCCGACCCGACCATTTCTGGTAGTGATTGCCTTTTAAACGAGATTCGGGTGACGAACTACATTTTAAGTGATCTTGTTACAACCCAAGTATAATTATCAATCTTTCTAATATTTAAAATAGTCAAAAAAAAACTATCTGTTGTCGAAGCTACCGAGCGTCCTTGGGTAGAGGAGGTATTTACAAACTGAACTCAACCGTCATCGTCGGTTGAGTTTATTATCAAAAATTAAAGCGTTTTTTAGTGTAACAGCTGTGAATTTGAAAGTGTCAAATAATCGCGTATTTTGAGTTTGAGCTTGATGTTTAAAAATTTTTCATTTTGAGATTATATAATATTTCATGTTTACATTGCGAATTATATTTTATTGAATACACTTATAATCAAAATTCATGAAAATAGCGATTGTAAGAAGTATAGTGCAGATAAGGGTCTTCATTTTTTTAGATAGATTTTGTAACTGCAGACTGAGAAATTTGAAATACATTCAATGCTATATATATATATATTCTTTTGGCTTATATCTTTCTCATATTCTTTATTATATCCATACCATATATACAGGTATGTTTAG
>JAUMHM010087759.1:0-10195 GCA_032362435.1 Melikaiella ostensackeni | reverse complement strand
TGCGAAACCATCACTGGTTCGTAACATCAAAGCCATACCCGCGTGCCAGAAAAATGCCAAGGCACTTGCGAGATGGGTGCGAAGAGCTGTCATACTTGGGTCGCTCCGTGGTCTCAAGACTCACGAGGGTTTCGCCGGCCCTTTGCCGTGATTCCACCGTACAATGTGTCACCCATGTCGCGGTTGTGAGGCGTGGCCATGGGTGTGATTTACCGCGGTTCTACTGGGAGATAGTGTCATTTTTATGGATGGCAGTTGCTCGCAGGAGGACCCTGCGATGTTTGTTCGACCAATTTTCCTATATATATATATATATTAGGAGAAGAGGTATCAAAGCCTTATAAGGGAGCTGTGGCTACTGTTCGCAAAATATTCGGTTAAAATGATTGTCCTTGTAATCGGTGCTCTTGGGGGTGCGAAGCCGTCACTGGTTCGTAACCTCGAAGCAATACTCGCGTGCCAAAAACATGCCGAGACACTTGCGAGATGGATGTATAAAGCCGTCATTCTTGTGTCGCTCCGTATCCTCAAGACACACAAGGGTTTCGCTGGCCCTCCATTGTAATTCCGTCGTGCCCTAAGGCGGCCCATTTCATGGTTATGAGGTGTGTCCATGTTTGCGATTTACGCTGTTCTACTGAGACCCAGTGTCATTTTGAATGACAGTCGCTCTGAGGGATGACCCTACGTGGTTGTTTGACCAATTATATATATATGTGTATATATATATATGAATGTGTAGGAAAAATTCAAATTCATAAGGTGAAAAGTGACTATTTTGGCCCATCAACTCCTGCCGCTCTGTTTCCTTCTGAATTATTTTTTTGCCTATTATTCTTTACCGTTGGGAGTTTGGGACTGAATCCTGTTCTGAACTGGATTCTGGCCAGTGCGCCGGAGGAGTCAAGCCGTTAACAAAATATAATCTCTTTAGTTGCCCAAAGAAGTTAATACTGCGATTGCACTTTAATTAATAAACTAATTTCATACAGGAAGTTTTTATACAACTCCAGTTCAGTACTAAATATCTCGACTACCACCATTAAAGACCTAATTTTTCTCTTCTTTTTTCCTCCCTATATAGAGCTATCAATCAATTTCAGGAAAATTCAGTTACTTTAGAATTCTTCAAAATAATGCAGTTTACATCAATATTTATATCAAGTCACGTCAGGTTACTTTAGACAAATTCAGCACAGATGTGCCATTAACTGCATGAGTTGTTTACCCCGCGAATGTAAGTTATATGGTATTCCACAATAAACATTTTTTATTATATTACTTGAAATGGAAAGGTACACGGAATGATGCCAGTACTGATAATGAAAGTTTTTGCATCACCCAAAATTCTGTTGTGATGAAAATTATGTTAGATATAATTCTAGTTATAGTAAATAACATACAATTAAATTATTTACTTCTAGAGAGGCAATGAAAGCTGACAATCGGGACAGAGATTGTTTACCGCTGCCTCCTACGCCTACTAATAATGCGTTACCCCTAGGTGATTCTAAAATCCGAGTTATTCGACAGACGTGGTACATAGCATCTTCAAACATTACTAAATTCATTGCAGATACCTATTGATAGAAAAAATGTCACATCATTAGAAAAAAGAAGTTGATTGCCAATGATAAAATACTTAGAAATTACTTAAAAGACCCTATAACAAACGCAGGCGTTTTTGGGGTAACCAACTCCAGACTTTTGTTACAATTTCATTCAATTACTGTCCAACTCATTTTGGCTCCCTTTGATAAAGATCATAACAAAACTGTTTTTTTTATCACACTGGTCGAAAAATGTGACTTATATATCTGTGGAATGAGATACACAATTCTGGAGTATTTTTTTGACCTGACTTTGAATCTGACTATTGTTTTCACCAGCTCTTATTTAATAGATACTTGTAAGATACTCTTTTTAACGGAAACATTTTTTGAGTTCATGAGGATATATTGTTGGTTCTACTCAAAGAGACCCTTTTAAGTCCGATTTTTGGGGCAAGAAATTTTTTATATTTTAAAATTATTTTGTCCTGAAATAAATTCGTACGACCTTCAAAGGTGAGAAAATGATTTTCGCAAAATTAATTTTTAAAAAAAGTGCTCTGGGGTAGTGATTTACGAGTAGTTTTGCATGCCATCAGTCATAACTTTTTTGCATTTAACGATTTTGATAAAAATTGATACGCAAGGAGTTTTTGGTATTCTAATTCCATATTTAATTCTTCTAATTCAAAATCAGAATGGTCAAAATGAGCAAAATGAAATTTGTGGTTGCATCCAAAAAGGGCTTCGTAGATAAAAAGGCATTCAAGATGAAAAAATGCTGAGTAAAAGACCGCGATTATATTATCTCGAACAAACGCTGTTTTCAAGTGTCATTCAATACCCCAGCTTATTGTTAATCGGTTTACATAAAACCCTTTGGAATCAATAAAGAGTAGCTCCTGCGAATAAAAATTATCCTTATTTTACAAACTGTACTTAGCAGTTTCATAACTCATAATAAATGTATGATTTTTGGTAATTTAGTCGATCTGGAGCAAACACTATTTAACCAATTTGTTCAAAAATTTTAATCATTAATTGATATAATATTTAGTGGACAGCTGTATATAAGAAGAAGTGTGACGCCTGAAACGAAAGATTTCAGGTGTTCATGGATTCTCGTGAAGAGCTTTTCTCAGTGAATGTTGTTGAGATAAAGAGTATGGATCTTCCTATGGGTTTATCAGTCAGTTTGAGTGTTTATAAGTGAATCGTGATCTACGATTGCTCTGTCAAGCTCTTCACCTAATGTGACTGCTAGAGAGATTGAGCAGCGACCCGTGTTAGAACGATGTTGTGGGACGAGTATGTCGTTTCAGCAGGGCTATTAACACCTATGCCATTTCTGTCCTCACGTACTGTTTTGGGCCCATTAAGTGGTCGTTGTAGATGCTAAGCAACTGTGTATATCACAAGTTATACAGTTGCGAGACTATTTTAACAGATAGTGAGATGCTGCGCTTTACAACACCATCTATGAAGCAGATTTTGATGACATTCCCTTGAACATGTCCACAGAGAAAGCCTCGAATATCAGGACAGAAACTATAAAGGAATAAGGAACGCAATGAAGACAGAAAGCCATCCACGACGAACACCACAAAACATTAGATCAACTTGAAGTGGATCGAGAGGCATCCAATATTTGGCTAAGAAATGATGTTCTGATTCCAAAAACGGAGAAATTCGTGATAGCGATTCAGGACAGGGTTGTCAGCATCAGAAACTATTGCAAGCACGTGTTACATCGAGACGTAGTTGAAAGGTGCCGGTTGTGTGGAAATACCAACGAATCCATCGAGCACATTATTGATGGTTGTCGCATAATGACTCAGAGAGAGTATACGCACAGACGTAATGACTTGGCGGACATTATACTTCAACAACTTGTCCTAAACCTAGAACTTTTGAAAGAATGGATGCCTCTCTATAGATACATTTTAGTGCCTGTCTTAGAAAAAGAAGAATGTATCTTATACTGGGATGTTACTATTCAGATGGATCATTATGTCCGAGTCAATCGATCCAACCTTGTGATGCGTGAGAAAAAAGGTCGAAAAAAGGTCTATATTATCGACATTGCTTGTCCACTTAACCGGAAATTGTAGTCAGCGTATATAACCAAGATCCATAAGCATAGCGAGCTAAGACATAAAGTAAAGACATATAAAGAGATGTACAACAAGCATCTATTCATTTTATTGTGATTTCGGCTACAGTCAATGTACACGCCAGACGCACTGAATATCTCGAACATTTAGGAGTCAGTAGGGTACTGTCAGCAACTCAAAAGGCGTTTTGTTACAAACCTGTCGCATTGTAAGAAATTCCCTCGACCATCAAGAAGTAGGCGACTGAAACCCTATGGAGTAACAGATGGTAGCTCTAGAAAAGCATCCAGAGGCCATAATTATCAGCTCCAATGCTCTCGGCCGCTGCGTAAGGATAAGAGCGGTGAACGACGAACTCCAAACTACACCATACATCTTATTTTGTGCCTACTACAACATAGTCGCATATAATACTGTTATAGTACCTACTTTTCCTCTTTTTTATTCTTAATCATAATTTTGTAAACATTGTTACATAAAAAGGTAACACTATCAAATTCGCTGATTGATTTTCTTTAATTTATTTTTATTATTTCAAAAATCTTATGCTGGAACATATATACATATTAACTTATTTTATTATAGGACTACATTATTCGATTCCATAAATTGAATAATGACCATTCTGAGCCCTTCTTGCGAGTTATTGTTTCCTACCTTAGAGTTACATACTGACGTGTTCGTTTCTTCTATTTTCATTTTTTTAATTCACAACCTTCAGTGAATTTATTTGAAAAAAATTTATCAGCACACCCTAAGAATGACTCCCGTTCATACATTTTCATTGACATACAATGTGGTTGATACAATTTTTCACTCTTCTATTTACAAACATACTTATAACAAAACTTTACAATTGCGCTAGAAACAATTTGAATAACAATAGTATTTTCATGACCATATTAGGAACCATCATATCCGAATATATCGCCAAGCTATGGTGTGGTCAACTAAGAATGGATGTTTTTTTTTTAATACTGGAAATGGGGTCAAATATAATTATATTTGGCGGAGTGAGAGTATAGCCTGTTACAAATAGGTTTTGTTAAATAGATTTTTTTCAGCACTGGAAATGGGGTCAAATATAATTGAGAGGTAGATTGTGCCGAGTTAGGGGATGGCCAACTATAAACGAGTGGTTTTTTTAAATACTGAAAATGGGCTTAAATATGATTACATTTTGTCAAGTTGGGATATAACCAACTCCAAAAACGGGTGTTTTTTTAAACTGAAAATGGGGCCCTATATAATTGAGAGGTACATTGTGCCAAGTAGGAGTATGGGCAACTTTAAACGGGTGGTTTTTTTAAATACTGGAAATGGGGTCAAGTATAATTAAGAGGTAAATTTTGCCGAGTTAACGTACGGCCAACTATAAACAAGTACTTTTTTAAATACTGGAAATGGGGTCAAATATAATTATACTTTGCCGAATTGATGTATTGCCAACTGTAAACAGGTGGCCTTTTCACATACTTGAAAACGTGGTCAAATTTAATTTAGAGGTAGATTTATCCGAGCTACGGTATAACCGACTATTAACAAGCGGATTTTTAAAACAATGAAAAATGGGGTCAAATATAATTATACCTTACCAAGTGGGGGTATAGCGAACTATAAACGGGTGGTTTCTTTAAGCACTGGAAATGGGGTCCAATATAATAGAGAGATAGATATTGCCGAGATAGGGAATGGTCAACTATAAACGAGTGGTTCTTTGAAACACTGAAAATTGGGTCAAATTTGATTATATTTTTCCAAGCTTGGAATATAGCCAACTTTAAACGGGTGGTTTCTTAAAATACTAGAAATGGGGTCAAATATAATTCAGAAGTAGATTTTGCCGACAAGGTTATGGCCAACTATAAACAAGTGGTTTCTTAAAATACTGAAAATTGGGTCAAATGTAATTATGTTTTGCTGAGTTGCGATACAGCCAACTATAAACGGATGGTTTTTTTCAAACACTGGAAATGTGGTCAAATATAATTGAGAGGTAGATTGTGCCGAGTTGGGGTATGGCCAACTATAAACGCGTGGTTTTCTAAACTGCTGGAAATGGGGTCAAATATGATGACATTTTGCCGAGTTGGGATATAGCCAACTCTAAAAACGGGTGGTTTTTTTAATACTGAAAATGGGGTCCTATATAATTGTGAGGTAGATTGTGCCAAGTTGGAGTATGGCCAACTATAAACAAGTGGTTATTTATTATTTATTTTTTTACTTGCCAAGCTGGGATATTGCCAACTATAAGCGGGTGTTTTTTTTTACACTTCAGGTGGGATCAAATATAATTGAGAAGTAGCTATTACCGAGATGGGGTATGGCCAAATACAAACGAGTGGTTTTTCAAAATACTGAAAACGGGGTCAAATATAATTATAATATATTTAATATAATATAATAATAATTCAATATATTTTATATATTTTTTTAGGGGGTAAAATATAATTGAGAGGTAGATTTTGCGGAGATAGGGTACAGCCAATTATAAACGGGTGGTTTTTTTTGACACTGGAAATGGGGTCAAATATAATTGAGAGGTAGATTATGCCGAGTTAGTGTGTGGCCAACTATAAATGAGTGGATTTTCAAAATACTGAAAATGAGGTCAAATATGATGACATTTTGCCGAGTTGGGATATAGCCAACTCTAAAAACGGGTGGCTTTTTTTAAAACTGAAAATGGGGTCCTATATAATTGAGAGGTAGATTGTGCCATGTTGGAATATGGCCAACTTTAAACGGGTGGTTTTTTTGAATACTGGAAATGGGGTCAAGTATAATTAAGAGGTAAATTTTGCCGAGTTAGCGTATGGCCAACTATAAACAAGTATTTTTTTTCATACTGGAAATGGGGTCAAATATAATTATACTTTGCAGAGAATGAGATCAAATATAATAATATTATGCCGAAATGAAATATAGCCAATCATAAACGGGTGGTTTTTCTTCAAGCACTGGAAATGGAGTCAAATATAATTGAGAAGTAGCCTGTGCCGAATTGGGGTATGGCCAACTATGAACGAGTGGTTTTTTAAAATACTGTAAATGGAGTCAAATATAAGTGAGAGGTAGATTTTGCCAAGTGAGGGTATAGCCGACTATAAACGAGTGTTTTTTTCATTTACAGGAGATAAGGTCAAATATAATTATACTTTACCGAATTGAGGTATTTTCAACTATAAACGGGTGGTTTTTTAATCTACTGGAAATGGTGTCAAATATAATTAAGAGATAAATTTAGGCGAGTTAGTGTATGGCGAACTATAAACAAATAGTTTTTCAAAATACTGGAAATGAAGTCAGGTATAATTATAGTTTGTCGAGTTGGTATATAGCCAACTATAAATGGGTGGTTTTTGTAAACACTGGAAATGGGGTCAAATATAATTGAGAGGCAGTTCGTGCCGAGTTGGGGTATGGCCAACTTTAAACGGGTGTTTTTCCAAAATACTGGAAATGGGGCCAAACACAACTGAGAGGTAGATTTTGCCGAGTTGCGGTAAGGCCAACTGTAAGCATTTTGTTTTTTTTGAAATACTGGAAATGGTGTAAAATATAATTATATTTTGCCAAGTTGAAGTATAGTTAACTATATACGGGTGGCTTTCTTTTACATTGGAAATGGGATCATATATATAATAAAGATGTGAATCTTGCCGAGTAGGGGTACAGGCAACTATAAACGAGTGTTTTTTTTTAATCAATGGATATAGGGTCAAATATAATTGAGAGGTAGATCTTGTCGAGTTGGGTATTGCCTACTATAAACAAGTGGTTTTCTAAAAAAATGTGAATGGGTTCAAAGATAATTTCATTTTGCCGTGTTGGGTATAGCCAACTATAAACGGGTTATTTTTTTTCGAACACTGAAAATAGGGTCAAATATGATTGAGAGGTAGATTTTTTCGAGATGAAGTATGACCAACTACAAGCGAGTGGTTTTTTAAAATACTGGAAATGAAGTCAAATATAATTATATTTTGCCGAGTTGGACTAGAGTTAACTATATACGGGTGGTTTTCTTTTAAACTGGACATGGGGTCAAATATAATTGAAAGGTAGATTGCCGAGTTGGGGTATAGCCTACTATCAACGAGTGGTTTTTTAAAATACTGCAAATAGGCTCAAAGATAATTATGTTTTGCCGAGTTGGGGTATAGCCAACTGTAAACGGGTTGTTTTTTTTAAGCATTGGAAATGGGGTCAAATATAATTAGGAAGTAGGTTTTTTCGAGTTGGAGTATGGCCAACTATACACGGGTGGTTTTTTAAAATACTGGAAATGGAGTTAAGTATAATTAGATTTTGCGTTGTTGGGTTATGGCCAACTATAAACGGGTGTCTTTTTCAAACACAGGAAATGGCGTCAAATATAATTAAGAGCTAGATTTTGCCGAGTTGGGGTATAGCCATCCATAATCAAGTGGTTTGTTAAAATACTGCAAATAGGGTCAAATATAATCATATTTTGCCAAGTTAAGGTATAGCCAATCATAAGCCGGTAGTTTTCTTCAAACACTGGGGATGGGGTCAAATATAATTGAGAGGTAGATTTTTCCGATTTGGAGTATGGCCAACTATAAGTGAGCGGTTTTTTGAAATATGGAGATGGGATCAAATATAATTGAGAGGTAGATTTTCCCGAGTTGTGGCATGGGCGGCTATACACTGTGGGTTATTCTTAAATGTTGGAAATAGGTCAAATGTAATTAGCGTATAAAAATTTATCGGCATACGCTGAAAAAACAATGAAAAATCTTCAATCTAGTAGAAAAATTTACTTTTTTCGAAGTTTGACCTATAAAATCCATAAACGATGTTTTATGCAAATCTGTCATTGATATCTACTGAAAATTCGGTAGGTAAAATGCGAATAATGAAAAAAGGGCTACTGGAAAGGGTATAGTTATAGGGTATAGGTATAGGTCCCTCTCAACCCCAACTTTTTTCCTGTATATCCCCTTTATAAAGGCACAAACCTTTTGTCCCTTAGAATGTATCTTTCTGCATTTCTATTTGAATTTCGTAGGCTTGTTTCAACTGCTGACCTTGAAATTGACTTTTGCGGGTATCTTTTAGCTATATTTGTGAGAAGCGCATCAATATACATCAAAATACGAGATTTCAATTGTATCGGATATATGCACTTTCCGGAACTCCACCGCAATTTTTTTGAGAAATAGTATACAATTTATGTCTGTTTCTCATGGACACATCTTATTTTTTACTGATATCCAACTCAGGTCAAAAAATCAATTTTCTATGTAACATTTTCGAGGTTCTACATGGCTGCGATTGACAAACGCAAATGTTTATATGCCTATGTGCCCCCGACTATCATTACCTGCAAAAAAATCATCCCGATACGCCAATCCTATCCAAAGTTATAGTGGAACATGGACAACTTGAAAAAAAGGGAAAAACTTTACAAACATATTAGTCTTATTTTTGCTGCGCGTATTCAGCCAAAAATACATCGCAATTATGTCCCGGGTATTTAATAAAAAGTGGTAAAGAGCCTTTTGCACCAAAATAGAAGCGGTTTGCAACAAAATCACGTTTCAAGTATCAATGAAATAAGAGCTGATGGAGACAAATTATTAAATTAGGTTAAAAGCAAATGCATAGGATATGACGTGTCTGATTCTACAGATACAAAGTTTATATTTTTTTGGCCAGTGTCATTTGCCTAAAAAATTAATTAAATGTTATTTATGGAACCTTGAGTACTTTTTTCATTGTGAGTCGGTGAAAGTTACTGAGATTTTTGTAAATAGTAACAAATTCCAAGAACAACATTTCAAACAGACACTTTTTTCGTCAGGCTGTCGGAGCGTGGAGCACACATAAAATAATTTATAAATGCGCATCATGTTTTTACCTCGCTTCAGAAGGATGGGCAAAATATTTCAAAAAGGTAGTTTGGAAATTTTCCTGCAACCTGGAAGTGGTTTCGCTCTTGCAGGAGCTGATCCAGTAAAATCATATTCGAAAAAAATGGAAATATCTGTACTAAAATGCAAGAGTGGAAAAGCGTGGAAACAAGGGGAAGTAGAAGGGTAAACTGGAGCAACACTTCGTTGAACTGTTTACGACTGCTTGCTGCTGACATCTCACGGTGAATATTGCTACCAGTTGATGGAGCTGACATGATTGGTTATAATCTAGAACATCTTCAACTGAGATGGGAATTCGCAGAGATGAAGTAAAGCAGGTGATGTAGAGGGCACCAAGTTCCTTGGAAAGCTGGAGGGCATTCAATAACATGGAGGATTTTAGCGGGACAAGACGAAGCATGTGCTCGCTGATCAAAATGGGCTAGACGCAGCATTAAATGTGACAGATAAGATGCGGGGCAACGCAAGATCGACAAAAGGCGGCGTAACGCCCACGCCGCACAGTGGGGCAAAAAAATGTCTGGAGAAATTGATATTCAAAAGCGGTTTGTGAACCGATTTGGAATTTTTTGTTTTAAATGAAAGCTAATAAAATTTCGCATAAATCGGTCATGTCCGATTTTGA
>JAUMHM010087758.1:0-10195 GCA_032362435.1 Melikaiella ostensackeni | reverse complement strand
AAAAAAGCTGTGATATCAAAATTGTTGTTTTTACGAAGACGCATAAGCTTTCTCATGAACATTTTTTGGTAGGAGGCCTAGTTTGTATTCTAAGTAAGGAAAAAGATATTGGAATATTAAAATTTTAATTTTTGAACCAAATGATGCAGAATAAGAACAAAAGTCAGAAGAGTAGAATTTGTGCTTTGAAAAAGTCAAATAAAATTGACGTTACACATTTCTCCATGAGACCAATCGTAAATCATTAACATAATCATTAATCGTTTTTTCAACTATTCATTTGTATAGAAAGGGAGAGGTCAAATGTGACAGGGGGCCCTCGTGGGAGGCTTTGGAGGCTCTCGTGGGAGGCAGTGGAGGGTCTCGCGGGACGCTCTGAAGGATCTCGTGGGAGGCTTTGGAGGCCCTCGTAGGAGGCTCTGAAGACCCTCGTGGGAGGCTCTGAAAGTCCTCGTGGGAGGCTTTTCAGGCCTTCGTGGGAGGATCTCGAGGCTCTCGAAGGAGGCTCTGAAGGATCTTGTAGGAGGCTCTGGAGAATCTCGTGGGAGACTTTAGAGGCCCTTCGTGGGAGGCTCTAAAGACTCCCATAGGAGGCTCTGCAGACCGTCGTGGGAGGCTCTGAAGGCCCTCGCAGGAGACTTTGGAGGTTCTACTGGCCCTTGTGGGAGGCTCTGGAGGCTCTTGGAAGGACCTCCTGAGAATTCCTGAAACAGCGGTGGCGACGGCGGCAGCGAGATCTTTTTATAATATAGAGGGATACAAATGGAATTTTGAGTTTGGTGAAGCACAGTTTATGGGTAAAGTTCTTTTTCGTTCTTCTTGACAAAATGTGGGAAAGGAAGAAGAAAATTTTGCATACTCACCAGTGCAGGATTTTTTCCTATTCACTGAAAGTTCAGTGGAGGAGAATGTCCAGTTCTTGTCCTCGGTGGTGCTATTCGAAAGCTCGCAATTGAACTTGTATTGCCAGAATTCAGCGAACCATGGATTACGTGAGTTGTTGAAAGGATTTAGAGAGAAATAGTGATCGTCAAATTCACGATCGTATGGTGAATGAATCCGAATGGAAATACTACCCTGGGCTTCATCCTCCACGTTTTTCACCACATCGTCACGATCTGCCCATCCATCACTATAAACAGTATCAAGAAAAATTCGTTTTTTAATTTAAATTAATTTTTTCGTGTTTTTGAAAGACAATTTTTATATAAAATAAAATTTGCTGTAAAAAAAGGAATACCTTTTAGCTCTGCTGGGATTCGGGCCCTGAACCTTTCGTTTGACAGACGACTGCTCCAACCAGCAGTTGTCTGGCAAACGAATATTCATGGGCTCGAAGCCCAGCGGAGTTAAAAGGCGCTACTTTTTTCACATACAATTTTATTTAACGTCTTGTTTGAAAAAATGTACACCTCGTCCTAAGGATGTAGAAATATTTCTGAGATTTGATTAGTCAAATGGGTTGGTACGATGGATTTATGGTTTGGGGATAGTAAAACAGAATTTTCTGTTAAAACTATTCAAGATGACTAAAATGAGAATCTGAGATGAAAATTGTATAATTCTTATACCAAGGTCAAAGGTCAGGTAGTGAATTATTTTTATTATTATTATTCTCAATAAAAGTTTCAATTAAAAATGAGATAGTCGTAAACTAATTTACCAAAAATTTCTTGTAAAATTATTATTCAATGCAAACCCTGATGGAAAACATTTTTACGACGAACTACAACGTTCTATGAGAACGTCATTTTTCGTAGAAAACTTTAGATTTTGTAATAGTTCGGGATTGAAAACAACAAAGTATGAAAAATCAAGATTTTTAGCAAATAATCATGAAATTTGAAGATTTTGATTGAAGAATAGAAAGTTTCTGAGAAAAATTATGAAAATCTGTAACACCAAATACGATATTAATTTTTTGTAGCTTTTGTACAAAATTACGAATTTCTATAAAAAGTAACAAAAATTTACAATACTAGATGTAGTTTTTCATGTTTTTTTTTTAAATTACAAATTTTCACACATAATTATAAATAAATACAAGTTTCTACAAAAAAAAGAAAATCTAAATCCCATAATAAATTTTTAGTTTTTCATAATTTTTAATAGGTTTCTATGGAACATTATAAATTTCTGTAAAAAATAACGAAAATTTACGTCCTGCAAAAGCTATATGTCACTTTCGATATTTTTCTCAAAAAATTGCAAATTTCCACACATAATTATGAATAAATACAATTCTCTACGAATGAATTTATTTACGACTCCATAATGAAGGTTTAGTTTTTCATAATTTTCAACAGGGTTTTGTAGAAAACTACAAATTTCTACAAAAAATAATGAAAACTCGCAGTTTGCAAATTCTATATTTGTAGTTTTCCATAGTTTTTCTCATCAAATTACAATATTAATTAGGGAATAGTTTGAGACTAAAATAAAGAAACTTTTTTGCTTTAAAAATCCTTAAACAATTTTCAATTTCAAAAATAAAATTCATAATAATAATTTGACATTAAAAGTATTTGAAATAAAAAAAATTTAAATTAAAAGCTCTTAAGATTGAGTAATTCAGAAATGAAAGCATTTGGACTTAAAATCTTACGAAATTCTTTAAAATACGTGGAAATACTTTGGAATCTTTTCAAATCTCTTAAAATCCTTTGAAATAATCGAAACCGTTTTATATCTCTTAAAATCTGTTAAAATCCCTTACAACCCTTTGAAATCTTTGTAAATCTTATAAGATTCCTTCAAATTCCTTCAAATCTACGAAATCTAATTAAAATCCCCTGACACCCTTTAAAATCTTTTGCATTGCGCGGAAATCGTTCTTTCTTCCTTAAAATCTCTAAAAGTATTTTAAAATTCATAAAAATCTTTCAAAAGCCATTAAAATTCCTCGCAATCTCTCAAAATCCTTTATAATATTCGGAAATCCTTTGAGATTCCGTAAATCGTTCAAAATCTCACAAAATTCTCTAAAATCCAAGAATATACTTTGGAATCTTTTGATATCTCCTAAAATCCTTTCAAATCCCGTGAAATCATCGAAACCGCTTTAAATCTCCTAAAATCCGTTAAAATCCCTTGAAATCCTTCGAAATCTCTGCAAATCTTTCAAGTTCCCGCGAAATCTCGTAAAATCTAATGAAATTCCTTCAAATCATATTTTTAGGATGATGAAGTTTGAACATTGGCGTGTGAGTTGCTCTCCATGTTTTGCTTAATTGGTTCATTAAAATGGCTCTGATTGACTGAAGTTGTCGTTATCGTGTGAGGTTAGTGCTTCTGATTGGTTAAGTGAACTTTTTCAGTTGATAACGTACGATCAATTACATTAATTTTGGTTTTCTGGGGATGTTCACACTCCAATATGCCGTAGTGTATCTTGTACCTGTGCCAGTGAATCAAAGTTTCAATGTGCCTGTGAGTTTCTATGAGAAACTTATCATACGCAAAGTGAGCCACCGGTGTCATGATACCTACCCTCAAAACATTTACTTCACTTCAGATTTTGACGGTTTTGAACTAACAACATGCCGGACAGAATGTGCAAATAGTGCAAGTTAATAATAATAGAAGTTGCTTCCTCATGTCCTTGTGGAGTTTTTTATCAAACGGGCTATGCAAAGCTAGTTACTACTACTTGTACTGGGAATAGAAAATGTTGTGGATTGAAGCCAAAAAGTTCCCCCTGAACCTGTTTAGCCCCTGCTACATCATCTGTGGATCTAGTTAAGATTTTGCAGGAGCAATACCTAAAGTCAAAAAAGGATTCCGATGAATTTATATCGTCCCAAATGAGAATAGTTTCATCGAAACTCGATTATTATTCTGGAAAATTTAACGACGCCTTGGAAATAAGTGACTCTCTGGGAGTAAAGATACAGGAGATTTGAGAGGCTGGTACCCTCCATCATTGTCTGGACAAGGACTTAGAGAACCCCATCCCAGTAAATATCAGTTGATCAATTTGATCCCGGAATTGGATCAAAATGATATACAATGCTTTTATACAGATTTTGGATCTTTTATATTCGATCCGCAATTTTGCAAATGGGTTAAAAAGATTAGGAAAGGAAGTACTAGCACTGAGACAGTCGGAATTAATAATAATGATGGTGAAATGGTATGGGATTCGGATAAAGTAAATGACTGTATGAGTGACTTTTTCAAGGAATTGTATGAAGGTCAAGCTGTGGAGCATAACAGCCGTGACACTGAAGACTATATGGTACGTTAGACAATCCCGTTGGAGGTAGCGAAAGAAGAATCGATACCGACGACATTAGATCCGTGATTAAAAAACTAAAGAATGTTAAGGCTGTCTGGTGTGGTTGGTATCACCGCCAAAATGCTTAAGAGCGGTGACGGATATTTGTTTGTGTGGCTGAGAGAATTTATGAATATGTGTGCTGTGAATGGTGAAGGTCCAAATGATTGGAGGAAGACGATTATCGTCCCACTCTACAAAGAAAAGGATGGTAAAGGTGATTGTACTAATTATAGAGCGATCAGCCTACTAAGTACCGTGGGCAAAATATTTACCAAAATTCTTATTGGGTAGGTCATGGGAATAAGTAAGGAATCGATCTGGGAAGTCCAATATGGATTTATGCCAAGGATATCATGTACGGATCAGATATTCAGCTTGAGACCGATCATAGGAAAAAGTTTGAGAATAAACAAAAGAGTTTTCTGTACACTTGTTGATCTGGAAAAAGCTCTCGATAAGGTGAATAGACATGAACTATGGTAAGTCCTAAAAAAGTATGGAGTGAATGGTTAGCTTCTAAAAGCAATAAAAGCAATATATAATGGTAGTAAAGCGAGTGTGAGAGTAAATGGACAACTGAGCGATTGGTTTAATATTGAGCAGGACGTGAGGCAAGGCTGCGTTATGTCCTCCTGGATGTGCAATATATACATAGAAAAATGTCCAAGAATGCTCTCTTAGACGAAGGATGTTGACCTCGGGACAATGATTGTGCGTGAACTGGCGTTTGCAGATAATAAAATTGTTACGGCAGAATCTGTCGACGATTTGCAGGGCATGATGAGCAGACTGGATAACAGTATGAAGAGTATGAGTCTTAAGATTAACGTGAATAAAACAAAAGTTATCGTGTTTGAAGGTTGAGGTGAAAAAAACATCCTATCTAATAACTAAGTATCTAATAACGACATCGTCGTTCTCGTCTTCTAATTCTGCGGTCCCTAATTCTCCACTAATTAGATGCACTGTTCTGCACTTATTTAGTCCAAACTCCATGTGGGTATCATTCGAATACTGGTTTGTGACACAAATCTTCTGGTTTGAATAAGCTTACGGTTTTAGGTCATCTATGTACAGAAGATGGGTTAGTTGATGACCATCCTCATTATCATGTACTCTGAACCCATAAGACATGCTATTTAGTGTTTTGCTCAATGGATTCAATGATAAACAGAACCATAATGCACTAAAGGAGTTTCTTGAAAGATACCAGTCGTAATGCGAATTAATCTAGTTATCCTTGGTTGTCCATGATCAAAATACTTGTTTCTTGTTCCTCAAAGCATCATCGCACACCGTAAGAAGTAGATGATACGTAGGTAGATCTTATAAATATTTAAAACTTCAAGCAAATAGTCATGTGAAACGCTTGCCTGTAGTTTGATATGAGTATGCGCAAGTTTCTTTGATGTTTTATAGCATGCGTCATGGCCACAGCGTCAATGGTAAATAGATCTTTACTGCCCCGAGAACTTTTGCAATACCCTCTTTGATTTTCTGTTAGGATGTTATTCTCGTCGCAATGAGAGAAAACCTTATTTGCGATCACAGCTGTAAGGCACTCATAAATCGATGGGAGACAGGCTATTGGTCGAAATTGAGATGGATTTTAAGCGTCTGTTCTTTTAGGTAACATATACGTGGTACCTTTGATTATAAAGCCTAGCATCAGTTCAGGTTGTTGCATACGCAAAATTTCCTCAAACGAGGAGGGGATAGTTCAAATTGATGATTTCGTGTAACGCTCATGGATATATTGATGTAACGGAAGCAAAAGATGTATAAAAGAATAAGGATGTATGGAGGACAATTGTTCATAAAGAGAAAAATGATGCCTAAAACGAAAGATTTTGGATACTGGTGGGCCCGCGGGAAGGATTTTCTTAGTGAATAAGTATGATGGCTTTGTGAAGCTCTCCACCTGGGGTGATTGCTAGAGAGATTGATGAGCGATCCATGTCGGAGCGGTGTTGTGGGACGAGTGTATCGTTTGAGTGAACAACTTGCGACGTCTATATTGATCTAAAACCTATACCTTCTCCTATACATCCCATACTTACCTTTACCATATAAACTCCTTGATCCCCGGTAGTAAAACGAGGCTAGAACCCAACGAGTTGCGCTTACCCCGAAGGGGATTTGACTTAATAGTATAATAATATGCGCATCACAATGATCCGATCCTAAAGATCAATCGCCTGTCATGAATTTTCATGAGTTTTCGAGAGTCAGTTGTGATGCCACGAACAAGTTATAACCATCTATGACATGTGCACATTCAAACCTGAGTATTTGGAGAAATTTCCAATGTTTTTTAAAACAAAGAATCATTGATAATTTTCGACGAATACTTGAACTATGCAAGTCTAAAGAAAAACACTTTTTTGAGGAAAATAATTATAATTTCTAGAGCCATAGAGATTTATAGTCCAATAAAGTTATAACGAAAAAAATAATAATTTGCACAGCTATATATTCGTTTTTTTTTCGTTGAAAAATAATTTTTAACCAAACATTTACGCACTCCAGTTGAAAATTTATCATTTTAGTTGAAAACTCATCTTTTTTGCTTAAAATTTTCATTATTTAGTTGAAAATTTAATTAATTTGTTAAAAATTCAAAATTTTCGTTAGAGAGTCATACCTTTTTGGTTGAAAATTCAACAATTTTTTTAAAACTTCTTTTTGATCTTTACTGGTTACTTTGGTTAAAAATTGAATTCTTTTGCAAAAAAGTCATCCTTTTTGATTGAAAATTGATCTGTTTTATTCAAAAATTCCTGTATTTTGTTGAAAATTCGTCTTTTTTGGTTTTTAAATTATTTTTTTGAAATGCAATTAACTATTCAAGTTGAAAATTCATTATTTTAGTTCAAAATTCTTCTTTTTGATTGAAAGTTTAATATTCTGTTAAAAATTTGTTTGTTTTTTTTTGTAAAAATTAATTTTTTTTACTGAAAATTGAACTATGGCATTCCACTTTTTGTTGAAAATATATTTTTTTAAATTAAAATTGAATTATTTGGTTGAAAAATCATGTATTTTGTTAAAAATGCATCTTTTTTGGTAAAAAATTATTCTTTTTGTTTGAAAATTAATCTCTTCGGGCAAAAATTCAAACTTGTTGGTTGAGGATTCAACTATTCTTTTGAAAATTCCTCTTTTTTGGTTGAATCCAACCATTTTTATTCAAAATAAAAATAATTTATGTTAGAAGTATCAACTATTAGATTTTTCGCTAAGAATTCACCGTTTTTCGTAGAAAATTAAATAACTTCATTGAAAGTTCAACTGCTCTGTTCAAAGTTCATTGTTCTGGTTGAAGATGTATCATCTCTGGTTGAAAATTTAGCTATTTTTTGAGAACGTACGTTTTTTAGTTGAATATTCAACTATTTTATTAAAAAATCATGTATTTTGTTGAAAATTCATCTTTTTTTGTAGAAACTTAATATTCTTGGTTGAAAATTCATCTATTTTGTAGAAAATTCAAGAATTTGGTTGAAATGTTTTTTTTTTATTGACTGAAAAATATTTCTTGGGTGGCGATTCAACACTTGATTGAAAATTCGTCTTTTTGTCTTGGAAATTCATTTATTCTTGTAAAATTTTCATATTTTTGATCGAAAATCCAACTGTTTGTTTGTAAATTAATCTGTTTTGGTTGAGAATTCAACTATTTTGTTGGAAATTCATCTTTTTTGGCTGTAACATTCATCTATCAAATTTTTTGTTGAGAATTCGTATTTTTGATTAAGAATTTAACTACTTGGTTGAAGGTTGCACTCCTTTGTTAAAAATTCATTTTTCTGGTTGAAGATTTAACATTTCAATTGAAAAATCATCTCTTTAATAAAAAATTTAACTATTTTATATATTATTACATTATTAAGCCAAATCATTTTCGGGGTAAGTGGAACTCATTCGGTTCTAGCCTCGTTATTCTACCGGAAATCAAGGAATTTATATGGTAAGTGTAAGTGAGGGATGTGTAGGAGAAGGGATAGGTTTTAGATAAATCTAGTAGTCGCGTGTTGTTCATTCAACTAATACACTAGTCCCACAACATCGCTCCGACACGGGCCTCTTATCAATCACTCTAGCAATCACCCCAGGTGAAGAACTTCACGAAGCCATTATACTCATCCACTAAGAAAATCTCTTCACGCGGGCCCATTAGTAACCAAAATCTTTCGCTTCAGGCATCACACTTCTTCTTATAAACTATCCTTGCATACATCTTTTGCTTCCGTTACATTCATACATCGTTTCATGCATGCTCTTGTGTTTTTGCGACTCCTTATATTCCTTCGCTTCAGAGTCTCGCTACCATAAAACACAGTGGGGGCAAGCACAAAATTATTTATTGCAATCTTTGTTTCATTCGTTACACTTTTACTTCTAGTAATAACTCGCACACTGCCAAAAATCTTCCTACCCTCGTTTATACGTCTAGATATCTTTGAATCTATCTTTCTGTCAGCAGTAAATAAACTTCCACGATACAGTAACTCGTCAACTTGTTCTATCCTCTCCACGTTTAAGGCAATGTTGCATACTGTTTTCTCACCGCTTCTTTCAAACACGATAACTTTTGTTTCATTCACGTGATTCTTAAGACTTATACTCTTCATGCTGGTATCCAGTCTACTTTTCATTTTCTGCAAATCGTCGGCTAATTCTGTCGTAACAATTTTATGGTCTGCAGACGCCAGTCCACGTACTTTCACTGTCCCAAGGTCAAAACCTTCTTCGTCTAAGGAGCCATTCTTAGAAATTTATCGATATATATATTGAAAATCCAAGAGGACAAAACGCAGTTTTGCCTAAAGTTGTGCATTTACTCTTGCACTCGCTTTATTGCCATTATATATTGCTTATATTGCTTTGAGAAGCCAACCATTTACTCCACACTCTTTCAGGACTTCCCAAAGTTTAGATCTATTCATCTTATCGAAAGCTTTTTCCAGATCAGCAAATGCACAGAAAAATCTTTTGTTTTCTCTCAGATTTTTTTCTGTGATCTGTCTCAAGCTAAATATCTGATCCGCACATGATCTTCATGGCATAAATCCACATTGGACTTCCTAGCTATTTTGTTGAAAATTCGTATTTTTTGTTGGTTGAAATTAATTTTTTTTACTGAAAATTCAACTATTTCCTTTTTAGTTGAAAATTGATCTTTTTCGGATGAAAATTAAACTACTTGAACAGTTATGTATTTTGTTGGGAATTCATCTTTTTCGGTGAAAAATGAATGTTTGTGGTTGAGAATTCAACTTTTTGGTTGAAAATTTAACTATTTGACTGAAAGCTGAACTAAATCGTCGGACATGACTAACCTACGACTTTCAATAAAAAGTTTAACAACTGCCACTCGAAAAATATGCATGAAGTTGTGTAAAAATTAATTTTGGATCCGCGAAAGCGGATCATTTTGATCTGAAATTGATAATCAGAGTGATATGGAACGGTTTGATATCCCGGGATTTACTGTGATCGCTTCTCATTGCAAATCTGAGATGTCTGAGAGAATGGCTCGAAAGTCTAATATTGTTCTGTATGGGTGCGTCGAAGATGAGAGTACGGGTAAGGTTACCCTCTCTGAATTATTAAAATCTGACACTACTACTAAGGTGAATGACTGTCTCTCGTCATTTTTGAAGTCGCATGACTCTAATTCAATTACACTGAAAGTCCCATATAAGTCCGACTGTGGTTCTTGCCTAAAATGGCCTTGGACATATAGCGGACCGACTCCAGTGTCAACAATCAGGTCCGTATGAACCATTCCTATGTGATTTTCGTTCGCAGTAAAAAATATTTATTGAATTTCCTTAAATGTTTCTTTGTTTTGAAGGATAAACGCTGCCTCTTGTTTTCCTGCGACATTTTTGTAACACATAACGTAAACAC